>JBAMIG010000006.1:23346872-23359011 GCA_037177335.1 Kiunga ballochi | reverse complement strand
CCCCCCCCCCCCCCCCCCCCCCCCCCCCCCCCCCCCCCCCCCCCCCCCCCCCCCCCCCCCCCCCCCCCCCAACAAAATGATTAGTAATTGCCTTAAAATGTTTTTGATAGCTACGCTATGCTAACCTAAACTACTAAAATGCCAGTTTTGTAATTACTAACTTAAGACTCAACAAAAATATTCATCGTAAATATATTGTTTGTGGAAGTTTAATAAATGCAGATTATGGGGAAAAATAATTGATTAATTTGTTCATTTTTAAACATGTACTAAGTGGCTTACAGGGAAAATGACTGCTTATGATGGTATAACCATAAGCTGTATGGGTATAACTTTTTGATTTTATATTTTCAATGCAATTTATAATATTGATCGCCTCATTGATACAGTAATAATTTATCAGATGTTTTAAAGAATGAACATATAATATTTTACTGCTTTGCTCTTAACATTCAAAATGTCCTATTTTATTTAGTCCATGTTAAATTAGCATTCATTTTTAAATAATGGCATTTTTAATTTATTATATTGTATTATATTATATTGTATTATATTATATTATATTATATTATATTATATTATATTGTATTGTATTGTATTGTATTGTATTATATTGTATTATATTATATCTATTAAAGTCGGCTCCACGATGTTCACAATCACACAGGTTTTCAAAGTATCCCTGCTTCAACACACCTGAGCCACATTAAATGGCTCCAACAGCAGCTCTGCACAATGACGCGGTGCAGGGATACAATGAAAACCTGCAGGGTTGTGGTTCTTGTAGGACTGAGTTTAATAGCTCTGACATTTTGTCATGCAACAGGTCTCAGAAATGTAATGAAACATATCCACATTATTGCAGAGTGATGAGGAAAATGCTGATTTAAAGGTGTGTGATGTCATATGTGATGTCAGAATCCACAACATTGGTTATTATAAATAAGGTTTATATCCAGCTTTAATGTCTACAAATATTTGTACAAATATCATTATGCGTGTTATGCTGTTTAAATGCCTCATGGATATATTTCTCACCAGCTTTATGCTAATTAACCAACTAAGATCAGAGTCAAAGTAAGAGTAATAAATCATATTTAAAAAAGGACTTCAGGAGATGTATCGTATGGAATAAAAGAGATAATCTTAAACCAAAATGGAGTAAAAAAAAAGTTAAAATAATCCCTAACCGTCGCTTCTCTGAACCTTAATACCTGCTGGGATAAATTGTGACAGTTCAATGTGTGTCTCTAATGAAGAGGTGGCCCTGCACCGTCTGGCTCGACTCGCAGGGATCATTGTAATCTACCAGAACAGGGCCGACGTAGCCGGTCCCACTCAGAAACACCCAGCACCATGTGTTGCAGGGTCAGACTGTGCACCTGGGCGGCTAAGACGGCTTTTCACATGCACAGATGGACTTTAAGCACACTTCTCCGTGGCTTTTGTGCCGTTGATTTTTAGCAGGATTGACCGTTATCTCTGGGTACTGGGTTTCTAGGCTACTTACTGGCATCATCCATGACATCCAGGTCATTCGCTAACTCTGCGCTGGTCAGGTGGTACTGCTCAGGATCACTGAGTGCTGTCAGGAGGATGAGTAACACCACCGCATTGATGAGCTTAGAACAGAGGACATATGGACAAATAAAGTCAACAATATGGACAGATGGTGAGCAGAACAGGTGACACAATAAGCACTTATAATAAGCAATGAATTGATTCATTTATTAATAAACTATACGTGTTTTAAGCCATGGTTTTAAAAGAAGGAATAATAAATAGAGCATTTCTCGGGCTCCAGATCTACCGTAAAGCTTTGCATAAAGTCTTTGTCTTGCTCTGGCCAGTGAGCCAATGACTCATGCATCCCTATTGATGAGGTGAATGTGATGGAAAATCCTCTACAGTCAATGAGCAACCTGACACAAACCCAGCTACCTGAAGTGGTCCGCTGCTAATTTATTCATAGAAAGCAGAGACGGGATTTTTCCACATCCTATCCAATACATGCAGAACTGCTGCACTAACATATCTGCACAAACACAATTATCTGACAATAAATGATACAATCCATCACTTGTTCAGACTTAGGTGTTAATAAAAGCTCAGTTATTCATAAGAAAATGTGGATTTGGATCAACTAAAACCTGACAACATCTTATAAACCCATAATCTCATCACTTACAAATAAAGTGAAATAAATCTAAGAATTTAATTAAAATTCCTAATTGCATTTAAACATCTTGCACACACAGGATGCATCCAGTGATGAGGTCATGACTACCTGGTGTTGTCTATGGATGTCTGAACAGAGGCGGTGCTCACCATGTACCAGACCCCCAGGATGATGGTTCCTGTGCGGACATGGCAGCACAGGCAGCAGCTCGTGGAGTACCAGCGGTCCCACGGGGACATCATCATCTTGTCTGTGAGCATTTAGACACACCTCGTTGTCCAAGCAACGTCTGCTGAGCATCGACTCCCGCCGAGAAAATGACGAATAGAAAGCCGTTGTTTACTTATAGCCTGAGCGGATCAAACGAAGCTGCGCGTGTCGATGCAAATAGAACTTCCGGTTTCAAAATAAAACCTCGATATGAGAGCCATCTTTGGACTGGATATAGAGAAATATTTTATAGTGGTTACATTTCAAAAGGCATAAAAATGTGCAAGTAAAATTAGCACATGCAGACATTTCACATCATCTTTTCTGTTGACAGCTGTCTAAACATTGTTTTAAGAGAGGAGGTTTATAGCTGCTCAGCTTTTCTTTTTTTTTTTTTTTGCATGTTTCATGATGCTCCAAATATTTATAGCAGCAGAGATGCATGCTTTCGAATGGTCTTCTCCTCCTTCGTCTCAGGACACATTTTCTATGGTTTCCCCGCAAAAATAATTTAATGTTTAATTCAGCGAAGCTCAGATCAATCTTTTACCTTAGACCAAATTTAGAGATTCCAACCTCAAACCACTTAAATTAGCTTTGGTCCACAGCAGGGTTTGACATGTTCAGTCCTACATAGTCCACAGTCCAGTAACTCTTATTTGTATTCCTGCTCCAACACACGATTAAAATCATGTCATTGTGCAGAACTTGATAGTTTGTTGCATTTATTCGAGTAGTTTTTATTCTGACATGTCTTATATCAAAATTAGCTTTAAATTTAACTTGAAATACATTTTTGATTCATTTTAAAAAGCAGACTGACAAAGATGTCACTAAAGGTTATTATTTAAATGCCACAATTAAAATTAAAGCACGTCGTCAGTATATTAAAACACACCCACTAGTTATAATACTGTTTTCAATGTGTCACTTTTACTCTGAAGGCAAATCCTCGCTACTTCCGGTAAACCGCATCCTCATTGGCTCCAACTTGGAAAGACTGCAAGGTCGTATTTATTTGTCCTGTTGATAAACCACCTGGGCGCGTGAGGCTGGAAGGGCTCAAATCCGATGAGCTAATCTGCGTTTTCCAGAAAGTTTCAGGTTTAAATACTTTAATCTGGAATTGAGTCACTTCTTTAAACAGTAACATGACTCATCCTGACAATTATATAAATGACTTTAAAAAGGGATATTTACATTTTCCTACACACATTTAGAAATGTCTTTAAACAGGAAGTAAAAACTTTAATCTCATGTTTGAGTAACAGCTCATTCAGTGAAATCCTGATAGAAAAACTGGCCTTTATTAGTCTTTTTACATATGGCTTTAGCTTTTCTTTTATTACAAAGACGTTTTACAAAAGATTTTGAAGACTTGAATCAGCCGGTGGCGGTAAAGCACGAAGGGATTTTTGACATTGCAATGGCTGCTTTGCAGTCGGACCATCCCGCGTGGTTGCAACCGCGCCGGGAAAGACAGCAGAAGAGCACAATTTATAGATTCACTGCAGAACAGACGAGACAAACCAGAAGAAATGTCACAGAAAAGGATGCAAATAGTACAATGCTGACACCATTCCCTTTTCTGTGCCTGATTCTGTTACATTTACATCACAAAAGTCGACAGCGTGTCGAGCTCGAACCGTTAGCCTAAAAACATTTGATCTTTTATGCCACCCTGATGACCCACACTTTGCCAAAGCAGCTCACAAATGTCAGAGCAAATAAAAAGACCGCAAAGCAAAAGGGCCGGTTCTTTCATTATGGCCCAGAGTGGTGGGACGGTTTTCCATCTCTGTACAGTAAACATTCGTTCGCCACCACGACAGCACATTTCTAAACATGATCATTATCTCTACATGTCTAAGGACTACAATACAGATCCTTCTGTTATTGGATTGAGTGGAATTAAAGACAGAACTGGACTGAATGTAAATCATTAACACCGTGTTATATTAGATTTAACTGCATCGAGTTGCAGCTGTCTGCCAGACACACGTGTATAAAACTCATTTTCAAGACCAGTTTTAAGGTAAAGTCCATCATCTGAGACCTTAGCTCAAAGTCCATGTCACAAAAGGTGTTGCATAAACGGGATATGAAGTCTTTTGCATACAGAGGTGTACCGAGTGGAGCGTCTCATGTTTCTCTCCGCGCCTTCTTCTTCTTTGCTGGTTTGGGCGCTTGGTTCTCCTCAGCTTTTTCTGTGGACAAAGCAAAACATCATGATAAACCAGCAGATTTCATGACTGAAAATGCATAAATTATGCTTAATAATGTAAAAACATTGTGGGAAACATAATAGCAACAGGAATGTAAGAACTCATTAAAACCGTATAAAGTGATGGAGATGTTGCTTTCTCCAGCACAGCAACTTTAATGCAGGCATGCAAGGAGAAGACCCAGTGAGTGTATGAAACGTTAGCTTTGCTGGAGCCTAAGATGGTGTGCGAGACACCTTATTTTCATTGTAAACATGTAAAAGTTGCAGGACAGCATCCCTTTTAGATCCACTGGATCCCTAAACTACATTGCGAAACTCATACGCACATCCTCCAGGGCTCCCAATCCTACATGGATATTCAGTTCATAATTAGGTGTTTACAGTATTTACAGTATGTATGGTGAAAGCACGCCATGTTAGCATCTATCACAACCTAAAACTGTTTATTCCATTAATTCACTAAGAGTTTGGACAGAGTGTAGCAACAGAAAACTCTCTGAAATGCTAGCAAAGGAAAGGGGCTTTCCAGGGGCACGATAACCCACCAGAGAGCCAGAAAGCACGATAAATTATGGGTACCCTTAATTAAAACCAAGACGTGGAGCAACAACGTGAAGAAAGTACCACAGGTTGCTATGGAAACAATTAGTTTCCATTATAAACTAGCTAAGTGTAGCAAGCTTGCTCACATTAGCTGTAACAGACGTGTTTTTTGCTTTAAATTTCCACTTTTCTGCACTTGCACTGTTCCAAAGTGTTTGCACAAAGCACTCATCTTCACTTGTCTTTTGCATCCATGTACATTTAGATAATAACAAAGTATCCAGCCTCTCGTGTTATAAGATGCATTATTGCTCATATTTAGTGTTTTAGGCACAATGTCCGAGCTTTGATTCAGTTCATCAGCACCAAAACATATAAAGTTCATTAGAAGCTGCCTCTACAATTACTTCCAGTACAACCAGTCCAAGAGTACACAAACATAAACATGTTCAGACAGACTGAGGCAGCAGCTGTGTGTGAGGGGAAAGATGAGGTTAGGGGCTTAAAAGAGGAAACATCTTAATACATGACAGAGATTTCCCCCTGATAAAGCAACAATAAGATGAAATACCCTTCGAGTACTGATTAAAAGTATTTTTCCTGACACGTTGCCCTGCGTATTTTAGAAGTTTCCATATTTTAAACACACACCAGGCTGAAACAAATGGTTCCTTTGCAAAGAGGATGACATGGAGGTAAATGTGTGTGTTGGGTATGATTTACAGTGGAAAAACAACTAAAACACTACGCTAAGACCCCCGTCCTGCAGCTTTTACATGCGTCCTGCTGCAGCATGCCTCTGGGATTTTGTGATCCAGCCAAACAATCCCAACTTAAATCTAAACCGGATCAGTTTGACAGAAGCGCTCTTACTTTGCTGTGTCGGAGCAGGAAGGTTGTTCTGCTTGGCAGTGGGCTCTCCATCGCTTGACTTCTGTGGCACTTGTGTGATGGGAGGTTTCTGGGATACGACTTCCTTCACTAGGCGATCTCTCACCTGTAAGAATTAAAAAGACACAGTTTTGGCTTCCTGATCCACGTGAAGAGCAATATCCTCACCAGCTCATGCGTTACCTCGGCAGCGGCGGCCTTGACGGGCTGGACGGCGGCGGCGTTCTCATGAACAGACGGCTGCTTCTTCACGGAGGCCGCAGGCTTCGGCTCCTTCTCCGGCTCCTCCTCCTTCACGCCACACAAACAGGACGAGATTAAATCACTACTGAAATGTGGCTGAATATAAGATAAATACTTCTATTATTATTATAATAAAACATTTGGTTTATGGAGGCTTTACTGGCAGGAGTAAACAAAAACCAGTTGAGCTTTGATACCTGGCCGGCTGTTCCACCTTCTTCAGCCGCCTTCTTCTTCTTCTTTTTCTTCCTCTTGGTTTTAGTTCCTCCATCAATAGTGGCATCTCCCTTATCTTTTTCATCATCATCCTCTTCCTATAAATCAGACAACAGAAGAAAAAGCCGTGTGTGTGTTGTGCAGATGGTCCAGCACATTATTTCGCTCGGTACCGAGCCGGGGAGGACTTACAGTGGCTCCAGTCAGATTAGCCTTGGTCGGCTCAGGAAGGGTCTGCTCCTGTACCAGAGGGGGCTCAGCGGTGGGCTCCTCATAGTTTCCCCAGGCTTCAGAAGGAGCGTTCCAGTCCGAGCTGGGATCGGTTGAACCACCGTCTGAAGAACCAGAGACCAGAAGAATGAGGGATGATCAGGATTTTGCTTCAAAGTTTATAAAAGCTGTTACATACTGAGTCCGGACCACTCATCCTCCAGCTTGGGCTGACCGAGCCACGGCCGGTCGGTCACTGGTTTGGGTTCTACCAACCAATGCAGAGTGTTTTAGGAAATGATGACATCTAGTGGTGATTCCATGTCAACACACCGGTTTATACTTACGGCCAGTACCAACTCCCAGTCCAGATAAAGATGCCAGATTAAGATCTGCTGAAGGGACGGGCCTGTCAATCACAGTCCAGGACTCTGAAACACACACACACACACACACACAGATGATGTTCCTGTTCAACAGAACTATAAATTGCTAAAAAGAATCAAATTAGCCCATTTTATATAAATAAATGCATCATTTTGGGTTTTTTCCATTATTTTTTTTACTGCATTGATTATAAAACACCTGAGCTGTAATTTCACTTTATCACATCAAATCTGATCAAACTTTCTTATTGGCAACTAAAACTGCCATAAAGTTTCCATATGTTGTGGTGGAGACTCATTATTGCACATAATTTAAGCACATTTTGTGCACTCAAGTGAAATTTAAAGGTCAAAAGAACACAGACACCAAAATATTAATGGCAATTTAGACAGAAGTTTCATCTAAAGCCACAAAAAAAAAACTATTCCTGCTTTTAAAACAAACAAAGAACCAATACAGCCTGATTTGCTCCCATCCTAGCCAAGAGAAATGCTTTTACCATCAATCCCCGGCCTCCACGATGGTGCTGGCTGACTAGGAGTTGTCCAGGAGCTCTTCTTTGAAGCAGTGTGAGCTGAAGCCTTGACAGCCGTATCAGCAGCAGACACCCGCTCCACCTCATCGCCTTTAGCTAAACGCAGTACAGCAGAGTTTAGGGGGATAAAAAGTGCATTTCAGACACAACAACCAGACATGACTTAAATCCAGTTCATTTCTACGACACACCCTGTGTGTAACAAGTCATATGCAGAGTGAATTACCTGGGGAAGCAACAGCTTCAACCTTCACTTTTGCAGAATCTCCTGAGAATAAAGAATATAAAGGCAACAAATGCTGAGCACCAACCACATGAAAGCCTTTTGGAAAGGAAAACACACGTTGTTCAGAAAAAACTCACAAGAGACTTCATTCCCATAACGTCTGCATATACAGCCAGTCAACAACAGGCAAAAACAGCTATGACAATAACAAGTCTTCCTCACATGGCTTTATTTAGCAGATGTGTATGAGGAAACAAAGTTAAAACACCCTCTTTGCTTAATTTAATTCTGTTAAAAGAGCCACCTTTTTTCTTCTTTTGGTTGGCAGGAGGTGCAGGAGGTGCAGCAGAGGGCTTGGGCGGCTCTGGGGGAGCGCTCACAGGGGATTCCCCTCCTCCAGGACTGGACGAACCATCACTGGAGCTCTTGTCTTTCTTACGTTGCTCACGTTTCTCCTTGTTGCTAACCTTCGTCTCCCACGTTCCTGAAAACCACCAACGAGTAACTTAGGAAAGTATTTTCTACAGAAAAAACTAGAAGAATTCAAAAGCGGATTAGTTACGGCTTAATACGTGGATTAGGCTGGTTGCAAACGCAGACTATTTAGCTAAATCGCTAAGCAGAAGTGACCAATTTACAACAAGATGCATATATGAACAGAGGCCTTTATCATCGATTAAAACACGGTAATGATCATACTTTACCTTCTTCTGGTTCTTTCCCCTCTGCCGTCACCGGTTTGGTCTCCTTTACAGCCTGTTTGGCTTTCTTTTTTGGCTTCTTTGCCTGAAAGTAAAATAAACCAGAGTAAACTTAAAAGCACATTTGTGAGACAACATTGCATAGAAATAGTGAGAGCAAGCTGCAGGTAACATGGAAAGAGAAACCCATCCTGACTGAACCAGAGTGTCAATCAGTCAAATCAGATCTATTTATAGCCACTAGTTGTGTTTTACCCAACTTTACCAAGCAATAATATATAATAATATAATCTGCTGACTTTTACAAGCTGGCTAGAACATTGTCCTGCCATAACTCTGGGGGTATCCTCCATATTTGACTGTATTTACAAGCTGAAAGGTGTAATCCAACACCAGCACCCAGTTTTATCAATACAAGCTGATCAAACAGGTTTTCTGGCTTTCAATGAAAACTCACAAAAAGAACATGGTCCTAAAGTAAAACAGTTTAAATGAATGTGCTTTTAGGTCACACCAATGTCAAATCACGTGATCTTATCACATTCAGAAATTACCTCTGCTGCTTTTTCGCTTTTGACTTGTGGTGAGGGCGGATGATGAGGTGGCACTATCTGTTCCGCCGAAATGGCTTCTTCCTGCGGTTCAGCAGCTCTGCCATTTGGTTGAGCCTTCTGAAAAGGACACAAAAATATGTCCTTAAAACTCATGTACACGTTTAAAAACAAGTTTGACAATAATACATTATATTCACCCAAACAAAGCGAGCATAACTTGATCTAAAACTAGCCTGAGGCTAGCTATAGCATTGGTAATGACATATGCAGCAACTGTCAGTGTAGCGTTAGCCTGCTAGCTAGCATGTGGCTAACAGCATGGTTTGTCAAACTGGTCAAAGGTGCAACTTAAATTTGTGTCCTTTACGTGCCTTTTCCGACTTCTTTTTCTTTTTCTTCTGTTCCTCGGTTTTGACAGGCTTAATGGCCGCACGCTCGACTTCAACCCCGTCATTCACGGAGCTAGAAACTGGACGTTTTTTGAAAACAGCCCGACAGAGCGAGGCCCACAGAGCGACCATCAGGAGCAGTCCGGTACACGCCGCTAAGAGGATCATCCATGGCGGAATAAGCTCGGGCTTCAGTCCCAGATCAACGCCAAGCTCGGAGTGTAGCCAGTCTAGGCCTTTGGTCAACAGTTCATTCAGGCGATTTGTAAGCAGTTTGACCTGCTGAGAGGCCGCGTTCTGCCATTGTTCCATTTCTATTGTTTTTACAAACAACAGACCGATTAGTCACGCTTTCCTTACCTCTATTCGCTGTGCTAGCATGCAGTGTTAGCTATAAATAGCGGGACAATTTCGACATGATGCCAAACAATAAATGCATCTGCCAGCAACATTGGACAAGCTAGACAGTAGCTAACTAGTTAAATCTGGTAAGCGCCGCGGAACCTTGGCGAAAGCTAGCCTATTTCATCCTAAGATCATGTTCGACGGAGCTGACCAGCACAATGCATCCAGTGTGGCCGCGACTACAGCAGCAGGTTCACCTCATATGGCTCCGTTATGACTGGAGGAGAAATGATGCCTTCATGACCGTGGTAAACTACAGTTTCCGGGTTGACAGCGGTCACTGCGTGTTAAAGCGGTCTATGATTACTGTTAAAAAAAATAAATATTCCCGCAAGTCTTAATCATTTCACGCAACATAATTAAATATATTTATATTTATAGTGTACTTGATTAAATTAGATCTAATATTAAGAACATGTGTATCACGTTGTTATTGGGAATTTACCAAATCCGGGAAAATGACTCTTGCCAATATTTCTATTAGATTGAACCCATGATGCTGAAGTTATGGCTTATTAATTCAACCAAAGTAAAAAAAATACAGGAGGTAACTAACTTTCCTTCTACCTGATATTAAGCTGGCTAGTTTAAATTCGCGGTTCTCCACGTTGTAAACAGGTCTTTAAAGCGGCACTGACATTTTGTGTACCACATCTTTATCACTGTTATTTCACTTTTAGACAGTTTATTTTATACAAAAAGTAAAACAAAAATAATCTTAACCAGTAAAAGCTTGAATGTGACTAATGATAGATTTGATTAAATTACTTTAACTTCAACAATTGTTTTTTGCAAACCATTTAAACATATATTAGACTGTATGAGCATTTTCCACATGTTTAATCTGGTTATTCCTTGTTTATTGAACATTATGGATATCTTAAATAGAGTTGTTACCAGGAGAAATTGTGAGATATATTAGCAACCCCTTTATTTCTAATACAAAAAATAAAATAATCCATATGAAGAATTATTTTTAAAAAGTAATTTGTACTAATAAAAATGTCATCACAGATATTTACCACTGATATTATGACTTGGTTTAACTGAATCTTAATTGGCCTATCTGAAATTATAATAATGTCTATCCACAATGCAGTTACAGATGTCTATAAACACATGTTGGTAATCTAGTTACAAAAGCACGAGACACCATTTTTAAATAAAAAGTAAGGACTGAATATCCACATCGGTCATTTAGAAAGCTTTTAAGCATCCCTCCTGGTCAAGTTGAATTAGTGTGACTTATTGTATTTACATTTAGTATTTTTACTTCATTCAACAGATGGGCACCTGTTAAGAGATGCCCACAATAAATGCATTTCACTGCATCTTATTTATGAGCATGTATCAAATACCCAACATGAAACTTACTAATAAAAAATTTACTAATATGTTCCAGATATTATCTTTTGTACATTTTAATTTGATGATGGTGATATTCATCATCTGCATTCCTGGTGGCATTGTTGACCAGCATGAGCCTGAGAAACACAACTTTCCTCCTGGTGCATCCCCTCACTGTACCATTTTATAGCATGGATATTAACGTGCACTGACAGATGCTTGGTTTAACCTGAGATACAGCAAAAAGATGCTGACGCTGCACCGCTGGGCTGATGACACCGTTTTGTTCCTGCAGTAAAGCAAATGTTGTGGTGGAGATGCTCAATAGGACAGCTGTGATGAGTATTTAAAATAGTTTCCAGTAAAACATCCCGTTCATTATATAACGGAGCATTTAGCATTTAGACAGCAGTTAAATTATACATCAAAATCGACCAAAATGAAAAGTATTTGTAACTCCTGGTTGCAAAAAGACTTGTTCTTGATCATTTCCTGCCTCCATCCCTCTCACTATTTATTCATACATATAAAGGACAATAATGCATGTCCTAAAACTGTGTGCCCTAAGCCCAGGAGGTTCAGATGTCTGCCCTTTGCAGACATTAGTTCATTCATACAGAGATGGATGGATCAGGTCACGTCTTTTACAAGTCCAGAGGATTTTAATGATTAGTCATATAAACGTATCTTGTTAAGCTCCTATGCTCCCTTTATCAGAATCAGAATCAGAATCAGAATCAGATTTATTGCCAAGTGATTATCATCAGTAGGAATTTGTCTTGGTTCTCAGTGCAACATGTATAGTGAACATAAATGACATGTGTGTATGTAAAGTAAAATATGGACAAGTAATTAGCATATAACAAAAACAAATAA
>JBAMIG010000006.1:23303248-23321325 GCA_037177335.1 Kiunga ballochi | reverse complement strand
AAGTTCAAAGACAACTCTACACATGGTTTTATGCTAAACCTAAATGCATGTATTGCATCTGCTAAAAGAAAGTTATGGTGGTAAACAGCTGCATTCTGCAGCAAATATGTCCACCTCTGCAAAAAGATGCATTTAAATCAGAGGAAACCAAACATCAGTAGGTCTGAGCATGTTTAATATATCCAGAAATACACGTCTCCATGAATTCAATGCCACAGCTGAAACCGTTTCTGGGATAGATCCCACCGTAAAGTCTCTCACCCATCACCGCCATCCGGTTTGCTGAGCTCCAGGCGATCTGGCTGAACAGCAAAGCTGATTCGGCACACGCGGCCATCCTTAAAGACACGAATGCACGATTATTAACGATACACTCAGGGAATTTTCCAGTTCAATGTAAAGTTGATCAAAATAGTACGGTTTTTTTTTGGGTCAAATTTAGAAACAAACTCACTTCCTCATACATTTATTTTCCTGTTTTCTCTCACATAATTCACTACTTATAGTTTAAACTAAATACAGAGGTCCTACAAACAAACACTGATCCTTTCAACTTATTACACAATTAAACAACAATTTGATGCTTTCAGGTTAGTCTGGTGATGTTCAAAGCTCAAACACTACATGCATATTTTAGTGATTACACTTAATAACTCTGAGCTGATGTATGTTGAAGTGATTAAAAGTTTACCTCGAGGAGGAATCCTGCATGGTTTGGACCAACAACACACTGTTTAAGGGCAGCCTGCTCAAGCACACTAAGATGTGGATGACTGCAGTAAAAGAAGGAGGAACAAAATGTGTCAAATATAAGAACAAACGTGATGCAAAGATCTAATTTATAATGAGAAACACTCAAACGTTGACACGATCTCACCTGTTATAGCTGTATTTGTTGAGTTTCTCTGAGACTTCACGAAGCCTGAAAATAAAAAACAGAGATATTTGGTCTTTAACTAATGCTGTGGTCTGGAGCAGTAATTATGGCAGCAGGTCCAAATATGTGCTGTAATATATACTTATATGTTGCACAGAAAATAATTAAAACTTTGGAAGGCTCGAACTTTTATGTTCAAAATGCGATAAAAGAAAATGTGTCCACTGTTATTCGGATCAATCATGCCTGACTTTATTATTTGCACATACATGTTTTGCTTCTTAATGCAAAGATACTGTGATTTCTTTTTTTAATCTGATACTGAATTTAAAAAGGAATGAGGACCAAAAAGCTGAACTCAAGGCCTGATTTCACACAAACACTAAGATGAAATGTTTGCAAAGACTTTTCTAAACATAAAAAATACTTTTAAAAAAACACCACACTTTGGTTTGCCTTTTTTGTATCATCACTGAGCTGTGATGTCATATCCTGAACACATACATCTTAAGTCTATAGATAAACTACTCATTTCTTTCTACAAATACAGGGAAATATTTAACTTGTGACAAATATTTCCATCCTTTCCAGCGAAGCAGGACTGTAATGTAACTCATCTTCTGGATGAACTGTGTCAAAAGTGAGCAAACAATCAAAAATCTTCTCTCAGCTCTGTGCAACACAGCTTTTTATATTCCACCACAAGTCAATTAGATGTAAACGCACATTTTAACATCTTTTATCAGTGCCTTTATTATTTTTTCTAGCCAATGTGTTGGTGGGGGAAAAACAAACACTGAAGCTCTCCTCAAAACACATTTAAAACCCCATGCACCAGACCAAACACTGCAGGGAAAGGAGGAGGAAATTACCCTCAAAGCATCCAGGTCAGCCATTCAGTAAACTACCCATTTATAAAATAGCACTACTCGATCAGGCCTAGCCTCAATGAGCCATTTAAAGCAATTCCAGTAAAAACATGTTCTACATGTTTGAAGAACTCTGCTCAGTCAAACACAATACCACTAGCATGTGGTTGAAGAATACCAACCTGCAAGCCATTTTCATTTGAGTTACACGAACCACGGCAGTCTTATTTAAGACTAAAGCATTTATTTGCTTAGATAACAAAGTTCCTAGGTATCTAACACAGGAATGGGCGTCTTAGCAATACAAAGATACTGTAAAATGTAATGGTTTATATTCCTGATGATGGAAACACCATGACCTCCTTAAGTAACTAATGGCCAAGTAGTGTTTTAAGGGTTTCTCTCAACCAGTAAAACTAAGCTCCCTGTTAAAACAGAAAAAACAGAAGACTATTTTAAATACAGTGGGCTGCTTTCCAGTTTTTAATCTCAAGGTCATCCTAGAAACACTTCTTAACCTCTCTGTCTGCAAGTAGAACAGCTCATTAATCAGCTCCATCTCAAATACATTCATTTTAAATCACATGTTCAGCCAAAATGCAGGTCACATACAATACATTTGTTTTAACCTGTTCCTCTAAAAATCACAATTTAAGTATTTTTACATTAAGCAATACCATCCCATTAGGGAGACCGTACTAAGTCGGTACCAAGGATAATGTTGTGTAATTAAGTGCCAAAAAGATGAAGCTGTTTTTTTTCGGGGGGAGGAGGATGTTTTACATGATGATGATGTGATCACTCAATAATACAACGTCAATCATATACACTTTCTAAGCACTGGTTTGCCCCTCACCCCAATATGAAAGTCGATAACAAGATTAATGTTAATGCAATGTGTGCAACTCTGCTTCGCTGCATATTTTAGATATGGATCCAAGTGCGCAGGATTAAGGACAGACAAATGAGGTCATTATCATAATGCTTTAATTACGTTGCCATTTAATCAAACTATAGGGAACAAAAAAATCCTCTGACACAAACAGCCTCAAGTACAAATATTTGGCTTTGTCATGCGCGTAGTAGTCAACTGCCTTGCTAACTACTAATGCTAACTAGCTAGCTTTCAGTTAGCTGACGTTTGCTACTCCATTGATCATAATAATCTACTAGACGCCTCCTAAATAAACTAAGAAACAAGTCGAATATGCGTGTGTGCAATTCATATGATATAGCACGGATATTTAAATAATTGTTTTGTTGTGCGACCTATATTTCTTCAATCTTACCCCCATCCCCCAACCCGCATTGTCTATCTCAACTTTGACTGTGAGCCAATCCTTCCAGAGGAACCAAGGAAACATTCTGCTAGCATTAGCGTAGCACAGTCAGTTAACGGGTTAGCATGTAGCACGCCACCGACTGTTTAGGTAGCACCCAGCTAACAAGGACCGTTTAAAATGCCGGGCCTTGTCTTAGCATTAGAACGGTCATTTAATTAAATCGAACACGAGTGCAAACGCATGACAGTGTCACCATCGTCCAAAAATTAAACCTCGACTACACCGTAGCACAAACAGTCCCTGAATAACGATGTGAATAGTTCGTTTCCAAGGGCCGCAACAAAATACCTGTCATTGAGCTGATCCTCGGTCCCGGGCAACGGGTGAACAACGAAGTGTATAGATGTCATGGGGTCAATCCAAAATCACACAGACAAGCGTGAAAGATATGGAAATAGTTATTTCTTCGATTACTGTATGTAAGTGGTTTCATAGGAATCGTTTAATGGCGAAAAAACCTAGACTTTGAATCCCATCCTCCTCACCCACATGCCGCCATCTTAACTCTACCAAGCTCCTTCTGTGTGTTGATTAGCGCACATGCAACCGCTCGGTTGGTTGGACCTCGAGCACGAACAGGAAATGTGTTGGATTGGATAGCTCTGGCTTCAAGAGCAAAGATAAAACTACTGTTAGCAGAAATGCAGCGCTTCTGCATTAAAAAAAAGACGTTTTAACCCACTATGTTGACATTATAATGGTTTGCATCCCTTTAAAAAATACCCATAATTTTTAACACGTTAGCTGTTGTGCGATATAAGTCAGACCATGTTTAATGGTTGTGTTTTGGTTCCTTGTGGCCCAAAAAGCTGATGTCTCACCATCTCAATTCTAACAGCCTTTATACAAAGGGGATGTATGTTTAATCAATGTCAATGAGTAATATCTTACCAAAATATCCAGAATAGAAATGATTAAGATTAGACCTTTTATGGTTGCATTAGAGATCAGCTTCTTTAAATGTAATGACTGCAATGCATGGGGGAAATTAAGATTTGAGCATTACTTTTTTTGTAAAGAGTATTATTATTATTCATCTTTATTGCAGACACACTGATCAATCATCAGAATAATAATTTTAAAAAGCTACAACACTTTATATAGATCAGACATCATCACACAAATCATCTCTGATTATATGACATAAATATTTTTATTTCTTTACAACTTTTAACTTACGGTCTGCTAGATAAAATGCAGGACATTTCCTCTTTGGTTTCAGCAATCATGACAGGATTCCTTTCAGGATTTTACATACAGTACACCATAACTTGCAGCTGCTCTGAAAGGTATTGCATAGGTGCATGCACTGCTAAAAAGCATATTAACACTGTATTTAAATATATGAAAGTGTCTTGCTTGGTATGTTAACTGCCAGTTTCATTCAAACTAATAACTCACCAAACCACAAGAGATGTAGACAGTTCATTTTCCTTTAGTCCAGAGAGCATGGCACCATATAACTACATAACCGCTCTCCACTGATTCAGTGCAGTTTAAGAGAGCTTAAACTCAGAGAAGACTCATTTTTCTGGCTCATGTTCATGCATGGCTTCTTCACAACCCAACCAGGACAGACTCTATTCACAGACAGCTATTTCCAGCCCATGCAGTGATTTCCATGACAGGAGAGAGTCCAGAGATCACAATGTTACTGGTATCCAGGTGAATCCCACTGCAGATAGAAATGCCTCCAGATCCTCTGAATCCTTTTATGATAATATAGACTGTAAAATTTACAGTCTATATTATTATGTAAAATTTACAGTCTATATTATGTGTCTATATATGCAATTATATATTATATGTGTCTATATTATGTGGTGACTTTGAATATCCCATCATTTACAGTGTAAATGATGGGATATTCAAAGTCACCACAACTGTGTGGAACAACAATATTATGAAATTGATCCACAATCCACAAATATTATACTTAAAATACTTTTTAAAGCTTAAAGCATGCAGTTCGTTTGAGCTGGGAGGCCTCGAGTTAACGTTGGTGCATCGTCCCAACATCATGCAGAGTCGATGAAGCTCAGGAGAAAGAACTGAAAGGTAGGAGATCCAGAAGTGTGTGCTGGAGAGTTATTCCTGAGGAAGAACAACTAAGAAAGAGCCAGCAGAGGACCTGAGGGATGCAGGGAGGAAACTATGCTTCAAACATTTAGTTCAGATGGAAAAGCAACATTTTTATGGGTATAAACCTAAACACTGAACTCTCCCCATCACCTCCCAGTGTGTCCATTGGGGTAAGAATGCCTGACAGGTAATAACCACTTAGTATAATAACAACAGGAGTGCTCTATGTGTCTCTGGCAGCCTGTCCAGGGTGTACCCCGCCTCTTGCCCAGGGATTGCTGGAGTCCAGCTACCCTGACCTGGGATAATGGATGAATGGGTGCTCTATGTGCAGTTCATTTATCATTTATAAAATACATTTTCTATTAGATGTGATGTATTTTAAAGTAATTTACATTGTGAGGAAGGTATGTGAGATAAAAATAGCACATTTCATAATGATTTTATTGTGAAAATCTTACTTTTACAGACTGCATGTTAAATATTTGATGCAAAGTAAAGACTTCTTTCTCCTTATTCTTCTTTCTTGTGAAAAGACATTGTCTGTTAACACCAGTAGGTGGCATGGTTTATCTGATCACAGTCTAGAAGCTGCTTTGGGACAGTTCCTGTATGAGTTATTTCTGCTCTAAAATGTATCAGATGCAATTAGTAGTTTTGAACCAGACACTGTTTTTGTTTGAAGTGAGAGTCTTCATTATTCATCAGCGACCCAAACAAACAGAACTGAGCCGGTAAACTGGATTGAATTCCTTCTGAGCCACACTTTATTTCACTTTACTTCAGATTAAACGCTCACACGGAGTCATTTTACTCATAAATGGATTTTTTTTCCTGATGTTTTATTAAATAGGTGTTAAAGCATGTGATGTAAGATTTACTGGTTTTATTTACATGGTTGTTGTGCTGACTATTATTGCCAGATTTTGAATGCTTTTAACAAATAGATTATGTTAATGATTTTGAGATTTACTGTAGTGGTTTGTTGCTTCTTTATATTGTTGTAATTTGACTGTTTTTATTTGTTTAGCTGGTGGAGAAATTTGATACTGTGCATCTTTCCTACTCCATGTTTTAAGGCATGCTGCAGGATACATATAATAAAATGCAAGTCACTGAAAATACATTTAGGCTTTGTATTAGCACTGCTTGGATGCAATAAACTAAAATAAATGGCAATAATGGAGATGCAGAAATGTTTTACTTTTATTAGCTTTTTTTGGTTTTGGCCTCCTTTACTATACAAATGTTGCACATCATATTACCTGTAAGACAGAGGTGGAGGAATTTCTTGTTACTGTTTACTTATCAGAACAAAGTTTAACAAAGCAGGGGACGTTGACCTGTCAGGGAAAAAAAGCGCTTCCGCTTTTATATATTTCAAGAGGGAAGTCAAACAAACTACTGAAAAGCAGAACTATTTATAGGTACCCGGGCACGGGGTTATCAAATGACCTGATGTTTGTAGATAAAGAAGAAAAGAGAGCCACGACTGTTCAGTGTAAAGAGCAGCTTTCAAGGCTCAAAATATAAATACATTTAGTGTTTAGCTTAAATAAAACCATCAGTATGGATGAATATTAATTAGAGTTCAGTATATTTACATGTTTACTAAAACATTTCCTCATAGACGGGTAAAAAGAAAGTGTTTTCATTCATACACAGGTTAGTGCACTTACATCAGCTCCTGTCAATCAGTCTAATACCGAGTGGAGTAACTGGATCACTTACCGGAGAGTAAGATTTTAAAATAACACGTCTCAGCGCTGGCAGATACATGTGCAGCCAGTCTGTGACAGAAAAGGAGGTTTATTCTGCCTGTTAGCATTAAGTCTGCTCAGGCCGGATGCAGAATCCCTCTGACACACCTACCTACAGCCTCTCAGCCTGCTGTACCCCTAATTTGGTTCATTGGTTCACATATACATAAGAACATTGATAGCTTTTGGATCAGACATATTAAATATTCTACCAGCACAAGAAGAGTAAATGATTCTGTCAGATCTTGCTTATAGGTTACACTTTACATGAAAATGGCTGGTGTTGCAGCAGAACCTCAAAGACAATGCCACCGCTATGGCTGACATGACATGAGTTAGCTCTGAGCACATCTCATCCCACTCCTCCCACTGCTTTCTGTCCCATTACCAGTGCCCCATAAGCACTGGAAGACATGCATGTCCAAACAAACCCCAGCAGATTCACAGGAGATGTTGTACTTTGTATTATGAGTCCACTGCTTTGTGGTATTTACTCCGATAATTCTGCTTCAGATTCATAGATTCATAGGCGCAAACCATTTTGTTTCAGATCGGCCATGTTTACTTGAAGACAACCCATTTTGCCCTCTCTAAGTTACCCGTCACTATAAAAGACGTTCTGACATAGAAGCACAAACACGAGCGTGGGTGAGAACAGGAAGTTAGAAAGTAAAAATAAACTGATTCAGAGAATCAGTTCATCTCTTTAACTTAAACCCAGAATTGTCTTTTCAAGCAGGTATGCTTTTGAGGAACATCCCATGGTGCCGGACACGATGAAACACACTGTGTGTACCTTGTCTTTGTGTGTGCAGAACCAGGCTTTTATTCCCACTCTGCGCTGTGCTGGAAGGTCCAGACAGCTGACACTTAGCTAATCCACAGGGCTGCCTGAGGCCATCTCTTGTTGGCTGACCTCTTTCAACCAATAAGAGAAGAAGTCAGCTAAACATTTAAAGTGATAAAAAAAAAAAAGAAACTGTGAGTTTGGAAACTTTGAAGCTTTTGTGAGCGCTGGATTTAATATATTTATTGACATTAATTCTTGTTTTCTGCAACGTTTAATGAGATAAAGCAGGTGTAGGAAATAAACACATGAATAACCTGCTGGAACCAGCTCATGTTTTTTCATATTTTGAGTGTGTGGTCTTAATAATCATTTCATATTTTGACCAAACATGCTGGTATGAACCATGTCAAGATAAAAACTGGTTCAGTTTACTGGTTTTCTTGGCTCCATGTTGTCATCCATGGTTAGGCATTGTCATGCAGATACATTACATCACAAATGAATAAATACATTTATCAATCCATACATGTTTATTCTCAACTTTATTTGATGCACTTGTTCATATTAGGTTTTAATTCTGCAGAACTGCTTTATTCTTTATGGCATTTTGCTCCATACTGACAATTTTCCCAGTCAGTATTCCCTAGCTACGCCCTGGTTGGAACAGTCATGAATATGTGATTACATGCTATGGCCTCAGGCCGTAACAAACATGATAGCATCACAGATTTGCTGCAGATTTGTCGACTGCACATCCATGATGAGATTCTCCTATCCTGCCTTCAGCTGCTGGTAGTCCATCTACTTCAGGACATGTTGTGACTTCACAAATGATATTCTGCGTATTTTGGCTGAAACCAATAGTTGGATTTCCTGCTGCTTTTCCATCATCTCCACCCAGTATACCCATTATCTTCTGACATGAACGAGATACAACTACTGTTTTTAGTAAATAAACTCTTTGTAAGAGCATTCTCTGTAAACCTTACAGATGGTTGAGTGTGAACAACCACACCCTGTTAAATGTGACTTCAAACCCTTCCTTGATGCTCAGTTTCAATCCCAGTAGGTCATCTTGTCACCATGTCTACCAGCTCTAAATGCATTAAGTTGCTGCTTAAAGCTGAGGGTACAATAATGTGAACCACAGCAGCTGTCAGGAATACCTGTGATCAATAAATCAGATAGATCCAGTGTGATCTAGTTACAACAAAAATAAACAAATAATTAATAAAAGCATTTTGAGACAATTCCTGTTTAATCTGAGCTTTAATTAAGTCTTTTTCCTTTATAATAAAGTTATATCAATAATTTAAAATCCTCCTTATTTGTAATAAATCTTGTCATTAAATGAAAATAGTTTATTCAGCAACATTTTAAAGATATAAATGCTAATATGTTTGTGGGGACCTTTTTCTTTCTAAAGGTGAGGGGTGTCCACAGGTCCACGCTGCTGTGTACCACGCAGCCTCCACGGTACCGTCAGCCCCTGATCACGCATAGGCTCGCGCTCTGATTGGCTGAACCATCAACACACCTTTGCAGGTTATTGGACGCTGTTTTAAGCCCCGCCCCGTTTCCCCGCACGCTGCTTTTGAGACGATGAATGGAAAATGTGCCCAGAGGTAAAAACTTAAATTCACTCAAGCGTTCCCACAAGGAGACGTAGCGGTCACACATCTCTCTGAACACAGGCTGCAGGTAGAGTTTGTTGTTATTTCATGATAAATATTCCACTTTAGAGGCGTTTTCTTGTTGGCTAAATACGTTCTTGCGTTAATATGAACCGATATCTTTTATTTTCTAATGTATGTACAATTTGTCATGATCTCAAAGTAAGTTAAATTCAGCTTTCTGGTTGCATGTTTGTATTTGTGACCATCAGCAGAACCTGCTTATGAAACTAGGTGAAAGGTTGAGCACAAGCTGATCATGCTTCTGTAAAAGATGATTAGGGGCCTAATCAATGCATGGAAACGTACAGACGTTTCTACATGTAGATGTTGATCCACAGATCAATATGCAGAAGCAGCTGTGTGGCTTACTAAATAATTACAGGCTGATAATTGTCATTAAACGTTGTTTTTGTTTGTTTAGAGCTGCAGCATAGGGGTAGAAAAGTGCATCCATCCAGCTCCAATGGGTGCAGGTGACTTGAAAGCAGAGGCTCTGATGTGCATGACTAAGCACTGGAAGAGGAGGAACTTGAGCCCAGGAAACCACAGACCCCTGAGTCCCCCCCCAGACAGCTCTGATGATGAACTGGTCCTCTCTGGTTCTGCTGAGCTGCAGGATTCTTCTTTTGTAAGTCCACCACACCAGCTGAGTGTGTTTTAAAGGCATTTATTACTGTATTATTTGTGGTCCTGTATATACTTTGCTACTTATTAATCAAATTTCCGCCTGTTGCTGTTTCCAGTATACTTTATTCAGCACTAGTGTTTTAAGTAGAATGCATTATGTTGATTTTCAACAGATCTGAAAACAAAAGTCACACTAGTTGTTAATAATTTGCCTTTTTTCAGTGCATGACACCACCACACAGTCCACCCAGCTTGGAGGCCATACACCCAGCCTCAGTCCTGAAGCAACAACACCCTACAGAGATTTCCATACACACGGCTGTGTCCCAGAAGTTCCAGTGCACGAGTGTAATCCGGCACACCGCAGATGGCCAGCGTAAGACTCAACAACTCCTGCAGGAAGACAGCCTCATTGGTGCTCATGCACAAGACTCTAAAGCAACTTTGAACACCTATAACGAACAGTTTGACATAGACTCTGCACAACCAGCATCACCCAGTCAGACCAAGATACGTGGGTTAAGTCTGGATGACAATGCAAGCAACCTGCAGTCTGTTCCAGCTGGTGTCCCAATGATTTCACGTGTCCCTGTCTTCAGCCGGATTGTCCCCATAGCTTCACTGACTCCTGCTGTCATGCCAAATCCTGTCTTGACCTCTGAGAGTCAGCAGCAACAGCCATTAGCAAACACCAGCAAGCTTCAACAACACAAACAAGAATATAGATTAGCACCACCGCAAACTGCTGCTCCTGTGCAGGTTTTATTAGTAGGGGGTCAGGTGGCGAAAGGCCCTGTAATGTTCGTCCTGCCACAACCATCTGTTGCTAAAATGCACGGTCAGAAAACACTGGCGACCTCTGGTGGCACCAAGTTTGTGGCTATAGCGCCCGCACCTGGTTGTGTCCTGTCAGAGCACAGACGCAGCCCACCACAAACAGAAGTGTCCCGTGTACGCAACCATGTTTGTTCCCATGACAACTGCAATAAGACCTACTTCAAGAGCTCCCATCTCAAAGCCCACATGAGGTCACATACAGGTAAACATACGCATGCATGCATTATACCTGCATCATATTCAGATATGGTGATTTGACATGGCTTTGTGTCCCGACAGGTGAGAAACCCTACAAGTGCAAATGGGAGGGCTGCGAGAGGCAATTCGCCCGCTCGGATGAGCTTTCACGGCACCGTCGAACTCATACAGGAGAGAAACGGTTTGTCTGCCCTTTGTGTCTCAGCCGATTCATGCGCAGCGACCACCTGGCTAAGCACGCCCGACGACACCTGGCTGCTAGGAAAACACCCTGCTGGGCGCTCGGGATGGCCGCTGACCTCACCACATTCACGCTGTCTCCCACAAACTTTCTGTGACTTTTTCTTATCGTTGGGCTGAAATTGTCTGGTTTCTGCATGGCAGCCTGTAGCAGAACTGAAACGGTGCATGTTTTGGATTTATGCATGTTGTATTGTTTACCTATTTTCACCAAAGATTTTTATTAAAAGACATTTTGCAAAATGCTGTATTCTTTCTGTGAATACTAAAGGGTTTTTTAAACACTGAACATCTTATTAGTTTGCATCTCTGCATGAGAATCATCATGTCCAACACAGGAGCTAGATTTATATTTTCTTTTTGTTAATAAAAACACTTATTCAGTAAAGTTTTTTATTTCAGTTTGATAAGCACAGCTACAATGCATTATAACTTATCTTGATACATTACTGATAAACATCATGTAAGTATATTTGCACTGTCCTTTGTCTGAACATAAGTTAAAAAACTGACAAACACTGGAAATAAAACAGAAATTATTCATAAATACTCTGCTTAAAAAAAAAAATCACCTCATGTCCTCAGACTTTTTCCATCCACACTTCCTCAGTTCCATCTGAAGCACATGCTGTGTAACAATCCTGCTATCTGGTGACAGAAGAAAGCCTCTCAGTGCTTTAGAAACAATAAATGCAGACTACCAGTAATTTCCCAGGAATGCATGGATGTCACAGCGACACTGACTATAATGGCTTTTTATTATATTATATTTTACCTTTGTTCTAAAAACAATGCAGCAATATTACCCTGCAGTTTGTTTGGAAAACACTAAGAGGATTCTGCTATTAATGAAGTCAAGCTCATCACAAAATAAATTATAAAACCACTTAAAATCATAAATACACCTCTTGCTAATAAATCTTCCTTCACAAGATCTCAAACTTGTTTTCCCATTTAAAACATTGCCTCACTCAGGTATGCAGACATGACTTTACAAGACTGGCGACAGTAATGGAAATACTGGTGATACATCCGTCCAACAGGATTATAACTGTAAACTGGGATCAGATAGAAATAAAAGCACCTGTATTTTCTGGATTCATTCATTTTGTTGCATTTAATCTCTTGATGTTTACTGAAGGACACTAGCAGCATAAACCACAAAGAAAAGCTAAGCCTTCCTGGTGACTGCTAAGCCGGGACAGACAGCGCAGCCTCGGTTTGGCAGGAGTTGAGAAAGTAAGGAACCAGGGAGAAGCTCTTCAGCGTACCCTCGTGGTTGACTCCAGAGTCCTGCATCTCAAACCTGAAGAAGAAGAAAAAAAACAGTGAAAAAAACAAAAAAGTGATTGGTTTTAAACCACACTAGTAGTGAAATAAGTGAGATACGTGCCAGTCTCTGGAGGAAATGATGTAGTGGACAGGAGGTGAATCAGCAGAAGTGAACAGTGGCTGACCCAGACTGTAAGCCCCTGCATGTGAGAACAGCAGCCAGTCTCCTATGTGGAGCTCAGGTAGGAGGCATTGCTCCACCACCTGGTCCAGGTCATCCCCCGAGGGACCCAACAGGCTACTGCTGAACACTGGAACATCCAGGGATGTTTTCTGCTCACGAGGCATCAAAGACAGACACTCAGACATTGAGTTAAAGGCTTCATCTTTCAGACAGATGACCGTACAAACTGACCTTATGAACAGATGGAGCAGCAATCGGTGTTTCAGAGAGTTTGCTGGTAAAGGAGCCGTACACTCCCTCATTCATGTAGTACTGAAACTTCTCATCTGTCCACAAATATGACAGACAAGACTTTATTTCCTTCATTTTATGAGATGACATTCACACAACTGTGCATTTGGGGACAGTGACTGAGCTCCTTCACACGTGCTTTAAACAGTCCGGGAATAACATTGTGTTTTTTAACAACTAAAATAATTACTCGGTTCTGCAGGACGCTCGATAAACACCAGCCTCAAAATACCTTTTTCTAAAAGCCTTTTCAAACTGACCGTGTTCCTGGTCCTTGTTATCTTGAGGCAGCAGCTCCTTCGAGACGATGCTGACAGCCAGAGTGAAAGCAGAGGACACAAAGAAGCTTCCAGGCTCAGCAATGATGGAAACTCCACATGAAGGAGGGAAGTAAAGGTCCACCAGAGGCATGACTGCATTGTTGATCTGAGCAACACACGAGGAAGGCTTTTACAAAGTTTAAAACATGATACACATCAGAAATTAGACTGGTAACTCTGGGAAATATTACTAGTAGAAAGTACATATTAAATTTAGTCAGATATAAACATATTAATTTATGGCTCTGCGCTAAAAGCATTGATTCCAGCAGAGCTTGTCCTCAATTAAACGGGACCTGATGATACTGACCACCTCCAGGTAGGTCTCTGAGCCACTCAATCCACCTCCAATGTCCAAAATGTTCATGTTGAAGCCCATTTCCTCCTGTTTAGCAACCAAAACATGAAGAATATTCAGACCCTGTATGTTTTTCAAGCCGTTCAGGAGTAAGTTGCTCTCTAAGGAAAAGCAGCTGTACAGCAGAACTTACTCCCATATCAAAGATGCAGCGAGCATCAGAGATGGCATGGATGTACACTTGATCATCCTCACAGAAGCGAGAAATGTGAGACCTGGGAGGGGGGAGGAAAATATAATGTCTAATTTAAGTATCACTAAGCATAAGATCCATTAGCTGGGACTGTAATACACAATTTAAGCGTCTCACCTGACCCCAACAACCTGCACACCGAGCTCCTTGGCACTCTCCAGGAGATGCCTGCAGTCTTTGAGAGAGCAGCCAAATGACATGCTCATCTCATCGTCTGGATTAGACGCCTCTGTTGACACCTGTAGTAGCAGCCTGAAGAAAACACACAAACAACAAAAAATGATGGGGGGTGGTTTTGTTGAAAATAGAATCAGGGTGGTTGCTTCTCTCTTTTGGGCTTGAATCAGACCCTTGTAGCATGAGCAAGAAGAGAAAGACTAAACTGATGCGGTCACTGGGAACAAAAACCCTGACTGAAAGAAATACAACCATCTCATTAAAACATCAGTGTATCAGCAGAAGTGACTCGCAGCAGAGGCTCGGTTTTATCAATCCCACTGCCTTTGTCCAAAATAAACCAACATAAAAACAACAGGGGCCTCATTTGCCCCTACAGACCCGCTTCCTCCCATACACGATCAATGCAAAGTGTCTGTGGTGTTGTACGGTGAAACATGGCAACTAAGAGGGACAGTAAACGTAACTTTTCACAGACTGAAGACGAGGTGCTCATACGTAATAAGATCCTGTTTGGGTGTCATAGCAGCAGCGTAACAAACAAGAGGAAGGCCACAGAGTGGCAGCACGATGCTGCAGCGGTAAATGGGGTCAGAGTGATGAAGAGGCCTGTGCCAGAAATAACCAAACATGGTTGGATGTCAAGGTGGAGGCGAAGAAGCCTCGCTCTACACTAACATAAGAATATGGACCACATCAGGGCTGGTAAACGTCGTGAGGAGTCAGCACCTCGGTGGGTAGCCATCACACGCAGCTTCCCAGCTTTTAAGCTCATCCTGTTTTAGCCTCGCTCTGAAAAACTCTCACAATAACTTAATGGTGAAACAGCATCTTTCACGTCTCCCCATCATTGCGCTTCTAGTTAGCGAGCACTTACTTGGCATTAGGGTGGCAACGAGAAATTTTGCGTAGTTCTGCTTCATTATCGCACACGAGGAGGTCAACGCCGTTCTTAGCAGCATATTTAATCTGGGACAACTGTTTGCAAACACCACTGTAAATGATGTCTTCAGCGGGGACACCGTGGCTCTGCACCAGCTCCAGTTCAGACTGAAACACAAAGACAACAAATTCAGACATTTGATTCTGTGTTTTAAATAAAAAGATACTTTCTGAAACCATTAGAAATTGTTTTTATCAAAACAATAAAAAACTGTAGAATATTTGTGTCAATTCCTCAAAAAGCAATGCTCTCCTGACAAAGCAAGACAAGCAGATGTCAGTAGAGATGTAACATTTTGGAGAAAAATACCTTGTTGCTGCACATGAATCCACACCCAGAGGCAGCCAGAACTTCAATCACAGCTGGGCTGCTGTTGCATCGCACAGCATAGTACGGTCGAATCGGAGCCATGCGAGTTCGCCAGCAAGCATGCTGCTTTATGACGACTCCCAGGTCTGCTACAAAGAAAGCCTTCTTTTCAGACTGGGGAAGGAATAAAAACACGTGGATTAGCCAGGAAACACCTGTAGATCAGTGGATTCAGTAACACCACGTATGCATGACGTAAACAGCATGTATTACCAGAGAATATGCTTTATTATCACATTACTGGTTGTGAGGCCAGAACCATGACAGCGACATTTACATGTTCTCATAAATGCGTAGGTTATAAAAGCCCTTACAAGTGTTTGCTCATCAATGTGATTGTCGATCACGTCACAGAGGGTTGTTCCTCCCTCCATCAGGCTGACGCAATACTGCGGTTCATCTGGGATTCCCTTCATTCTCTCAACCGTTTTCTTCTAATCCGACAGGCATAAAGGAAGTGGCTAGTTCAAAGTGGTCTTCCCCCTCCAGCTCTTGGGTCCTACCTAGATTTATGCAACAAACTATAAAAGGAAAAGACAAAAATCAACATAAAACAAGGTCATGTAGCAAAATAGTGAATCAGGGTTCCCTTTATCCTGTCCTGTAGCAGGAAGTTAAACATCCCGGGGTCATTTTCAGTGAGCGTCCAATCAGAGCAGAGCTGGTTCTATATTACCAGCTGGCTTTGAAAGAGATCTAATAAAAAGCCACTATGAAAACACAAAGTTCAGGGCATATTTATTTCACCCTAAACCTCACCATTACCATCTGGTGACCTAATTATGTTCTTTTTGATGTAATGAACTAAGATGCTGGTAGGAGTCTGTGTCGCAAGTTTACCTTCAGTAATGTTGCACGATAGGTCAATCTGAGATAGACCAGAGGTCAAATGACTTTGGAAGTGATAGGGCGAGACAATCAAAAAGCAATTAACATCACTGTTGCATCTAATAACAACAAGACAGACACCAAAGAATTACAATAGAAATGTGCAAGTGTAATTATTTTCCAGTTTTGTTTACTTTAATTAATGATGCAATTATAAAATACTGTTGAAAACAGGTTTATAAACACATAGAGGTGGCTTAATGACAAAAGCAACGTCTGAAAATGCTTTGCTGTCTCACTTGCTCTAAAATACTGAAGTAATGATATACGTTTACTTCTTTCCTTTCACTGTAGCTAAATAAAACCAAGATTAAAATAACTACAGATAAAAGCAGATCAGAAAACAGTGGATCAGTACAAAGCGCTGAAAATAGATATGTAAATTAAAAAAAACAAATAAAAATGAGTTTGTGACTCATCAGGGATTTTTTTTTTACATCTTTCCTTTTATCAAAACAACTTGATGCTTTTTGTTACAATGATTTATCAGTAAATAATAAGTTGTCTCATACAATCAATTGTGTGTATTAATGCAGACTACAGCTGAATGTATTATTTTGGAAGTGTTTACAGTATGAAATATTCTCACATGTGCTTTTATTTGTGTTAAATGTTGATTCACCCACATGGATGAGTCCTGAGATGAACTCCTCCTCTATCAGCTAGGATCCCAAGGCGGCTCGGCGTTGAAGTCAAACGGTTCTCTGTAAAGAGCTGCCCCTAGATCCTCTGGGTAGTTTTTGTACACCTGTAAAGAGCGAGATGGAGACATGGGACAAAGGAAACTATCGCTGATGCAGAAAAAGAACCTGTTTCCTATGACACACCTGCACAGCTGTATAGCAAAACGATATTATCAAATGATCACCTCTGTAGTGGTGGTGCTTACTGCCTACATAGATCATCAAACAGGATAGAAACACTAAGCTTGTGAGAGTAATATGCAATGAATTTTAATCTTTACAATTAAGCTACGTGTTATTAACATTGTTTTACCTGGAGACAGCGCTTACGTTAGCGTAAAGGCTACGTAACACAGCCGTAGGCAATGTGAGCGCAGTTGTTTCTAAACACGATTTCTATCATTTATAGTTACACTACAACACAGAATTGACTTAGGTTTAATATTTATATAGGTTGCATTCACACCACGTAACCAGGTTAACGCCAGGTCACTCGGGAATTTAGCTAACAACATGCTATGCTAAAATGTAGCTAGCAGCATTTAGCTTGCGTTACTTACGTTGGCTGAAGACCCAAAAGATGGGGCAGAACGCTTTTTCTTTTTAGGCGGAATTTTTAAAGAGTAGTGGAATAACTATGAGAGAAAACGATTACTGCCATTAACGGGGTTAAATTACAGCCGTTTGGGGTTTAGATTATGGAAGTGGAAGAGATCATATGGCTTGGGAGAGGACGACGGCAGAAGAGCGTTAAGATTTGGCAGTGACGTTAAGCGCAGCAGTGCGATTTACGAAGGGAGTTACGACACTTCCTGATCACGCAGAAACGTCATCACGTGGTTCATGTCGCCTTCAAAAGTGCCAAACAGCTCAGCGCTTTCTGTCTATTATACTTACTGGATTCTGGAGGGGGAAATACAAATACATCGATTTTTCTTTACTTCTTCTTTAACCCCTTCAGACCTGCATTTTTTCTGCTGGGCAAAAAATTTTTTGTTCAACTGATTTTGGGTTCTCTCTAACATAGAAACAAAGTGGATTTCAGTTTTTTTTGCCAACTCATGTTTTTACCAGTATTTTTTAATGTCCATTGCAATGGA
>JBAMIG010000006.1:23270821-23285532 GCA_037177335.1 Kiunga ballochi | reverse complement strand
GTGTCTGCCTCCCTCACATAAGCTGGAAGCTGATTCCATAAAACAGGAGCTTGGTAACTAAAGGCTCTACCTCCAGCCAACTAAGCATCATGGTTATCATAGTAAATCTCGCTCGCATGGACAGATCCTCAGTCCACTGCAGAGTCTGCCACTAAATGTTCCTGCTATGCTTTCCCTCCAGTCAGCGATGGACATCCCAGGCCTGAACCTGAGCCAGCAGGAGTATTACCCCTACGTCTACTACAAGATCGACTGCAACCTGTTGGATTTCAAAGTTTAGACCCATTCCGGTTTTTTTTGTCTTCACGCTGAGTGTTAACCTCCTCCCTCGCCGCCTGCATCCTCATCCTCGCCTCTCGTCCACGCCGGACGCTTGAATGACCGTGCTGCATGTTTATTCCTTGTGGTGAAGCTGTTCGCTACAAGCTGCCGCCAGCTTTTACAACCAAGGGATTAAAAAAGACTTAAAAATATTGTTTTTGTTTACAGCCTCTTTTCCCAAAGCGTCCCATGTGATTAGCTTTTCGATGTGAGGAGAATAAAGAAATCAAAATGGAGAGTTGTATATTTATCGTGTCATTCCACATGTGCTGGTGTGTATAGATATCTGCATCTGTACTGCATTTTGATTGATCATTGTAACTATGGAAACCACATCTATATGCGTTTCTGGGTGATTCCTGCAGATGTCATGAAACAAAGGTGTTATGTGAGCCTGTGTTGTTATATGTTGTGTATATTTGCTGTCAAAAAGAGATCTATATCTAAGAACTGTGTTAGACATTGATTAAATAAACACGATTTAAATAATTAACTTGGTGTAAACTGATTAATCTCAGAGAAAGCTGCTTCGTCTATAAGCTCTTTCTATTTGAGCTGTCATCAGATAGCTATGTGCATGTGACGGGAACGAGCATGAGATGCGTGCACAGGTTTGTGATTAAGCCTTGTGAAGCTGATCATGTGCAGAGCCAAAGGCGCATTAAGGAAACCTCGCTTTTTAGCAGAAATGCAGCAATAAAACACTTTATTTACCATAAAACTCACAAAAGGCTTCAAACAGATGCTTTAATAAATTAAACATTGTACATTTATTTAATAACTTTAAGGAAGCAAAATTATATATAACATAAAGAACCCAAAGCGAATGCTTGGTTTGGTTCTTGGTGGCATCTTTCAGCTCCTTTTTGTACAACTTTTAGCCATCCTGATGAGGATAAAAGCATGTTTTTCTAATGAACGTACCGTGGAGCAGTGGCTGTACAGTATACCAGAACACGCTTTATTTTCCATTTTCTCATCACCTCCCAGAAAAACGGACTTGCAACCTGTCCAGTGGCTGTAACCTGCCTCACAGCTGCTAACTGTGCTCCAGCTTCCTCAGGAATGAACGAATAAACAGGAAAATGTGTCCCGGATCACATTTTGCTCTTTATGTAGCCTGTAGCTGCTGATACTAAATGATATTTTGTGGAACAATATGACTGATTGATTGACTGACTGACTTCAGGGCGTGGACCGGCCTTCGGGGTGTGGACCGGCCTTCGGGGAATGGACCGGCCTCCGGGGTCTGGACCGGCCTCCGGGGTGTGGACCAGCCTTCGGGGCGTGGACCAGCCTTCGGGGTGTGGACCGGCCTTCGGGGAATGGACCGGCCTCCGGGGTGTGGACCAGCCTTCGGGGCGTGGACCAGCCTTCGGGGCGTGGACCAGCCTTCGGGGTGTGGACCAGCCTTCGGGGCGTGGACCAGCCTTCGGGACGTGGACCAGCCTTCGGGACGTGAACCGGCCTCCAGGGTGTGGACCAGCCTTCGGGGAGTGGACCGGCCTTCGGGGCCAGTGCTCTGCCTGCCCTGGGCGGCCAGTGCCCACTGGTGCCCGTTCCCCCTGACTGTGAGGGGCCCCGACTGAGACCTCCCTCTGCCGCCTCCTGGGCGTGTGCTGGGTTTGCCCCGGGATGGGGTGGCTGGGTACTTGCTCAGAGATGTCTGCTGGTTGCCCTGATCCCCTGGCCTGCCTTTGTCTTTTGGGTAGAGGGGTTCGCTGTAGCACTTATAACCTTTCTGCAAGCACTTTTCATCCCGAACATTTGGCAGGACGACACAGAGCTGTTCTTTAGGTTTATTCAGGTTCAATATGTTTTTCTTCTTTATCAGTGCATGTAGCATTTGTAGATCTTTGTCTCCCTGTGGGACCCCCGAAAGACATTTGGTTGTGTTTTATGTGCAGGGGAGGCGGATGGAATAGCGTCTGGTTTCATTGCAGTTTCCTTTCATGGTGTCTTTCTCTTTGTTTGTTCTCACTTTTTCCTTTCTGAAGTCTTTCTGTCCTCTCTCTGTCTTTTTCGGTCGGGTCCAGCAACACATGTAAATCACAGTCAAGAAATATTCACCCAAAATACATAATAAATAAAGAATTCTCACTACCAAGAGGCAAAGCTAATTTGCTCAGCACAACATAGCAGTCAGACCATCATTCTGTTTACTTTAATGCTGGTCAAGACATGGTTAAAAAAAAAGAAAGAAAAAAGAAACCCAGTGCATTTCTTAGCTCTGATGCTAATGACACATTAAACTCAGAGCCACCTTATTGTAGATATATAATGTAAATGTATACTCACATGGAGCTGTACCTTAAAGCATTTAGTCATGCTGTTATGAAATTAGGGGATTTATGTGACTGGACATAGCATGGTTGTTTATTTCAGAAGCTGCTGATCTACTGTGATTTCCACACACAACCATCTCTAAAGTTTACAAAAAAATAGTTTAAAAAGAGAAAATATCCAGTGAGAAGCTGTTCATCTGGTTCCATCCTTTAAGCTGCTGCTGCTGTAAAGATATAGCCTATTTCTTCAGCCCCTTTGGGCCAACATGGTCAAAACACCACAACCTGATGCTGATCCGTGTTTATAACCACTGTAGCATCTTCTACACCCAGCAGGACGATGCATCATGTCACAAGGCAATGGTTTCAAAATCACACACATGCATCACTTTCTCAGCCGATCAATGAGCAGAGTGTGATGCTTTCATGAGCACAATCTCAGAGGAATCTATGAAACCAAGAATGAAGAAACATCTGAATGAAAAAATGTCCCCAAAATAACAGGATGGGTCTATAACATGGGCCATTGTGTGTCCATTTCTGTGAATTAGAAGAATAAAAGCTCATCTTGATAAGTCTCTTTTTAAAGGTTAAACCCTGCTTACATTATGTGTGAGTGATTTCTGGATTAGCAGGGTTTAGGTTGCAAAGGAGGAACACATATGGACAAAAAGAGCGAAAGGGAGGGAGAAAAGGGGAGAGATCATGTGATGAAGTGAGCTTGTGCTGTGATGTGAGCAACACACACACTTCCACACACACACACACACTTGGATCACAAAGGCTAACACACACCGTCTTATGACGTCTGGTACCAGAACCTGCGCGTCAGGCGGAGAAGCACACACCCATCCGCGCTGCTTCCAGAGAGCCGAGCATTAATGCCCCCGGTTTCCTCCTCCCCTCGCGGCCTGGACCTGGTATCTTCATCGGCCCTCCTGCGCTGAGATAATGAAAGGATGGCCGAGCAGCGATGCGGCGGGGACCACGGAGGACTGACGGATGTTGCTGCAGCGACTCGTCGGGATGTGCAGCCGCATCACACCGCGATGAATTCCCCGGAAGAAGCCGGAGCGGAGGACCTGACTCTGGAGGAGATATTGAAGCTTTATAACCAGCCGATTAATGAGGAGCAAGCATGGGCGGTGTGTTATCAGTGCTGCCGGACGCTGGCGCAGGGACCCAGGCGCAGAAGGAGCTCTGCCGCTGCCTCCAGCACCGGAGCTTTATGCACCGGAGCGGCCCCGCACAGGATAGCCGGTCCGGGGGATGTTTGGATACAGAAAGACGGGTCTGTGAAGGTGGATCATCAGAGCTCTGAAGGTAAAATATTACATAAGGCTTAGATTGAAGCATGCTAATTGTTGCCAGTCTGAATTGCGCACAAGGCTCAGGTGCCATGTGAAAAATAAATCCCAGCAAGACCAGAAAAGCCAAACAAGAGCATCACTTGTATGTTGTTGCAATATTATAGGACTTCCATGGTGCAATCAGGCCTGTGTTAATGTGGAAATGGGCTCACACAAATCCCATTCCAGCTTCATAGAGATTCCACATATTTCCTGCTTAATCCAGATCAGGATGAACCCACAGGAGGATCACAAGAGTCCAGGATCCCTGATACACAAAGGAATGCCACCTCAGACCCCCACTGTTCCCACCTCTGTGTTTTCAACCTATTTCCTCACCACTGAAGCCACGTGTGCATGTCACAATCATGTGATTTAATCTTTTTGTCTGTTTTAGCCATCACAGATCAGATCCGGGTGTATTTAGTCTGATTTATTCATATATAAGCCAAATGTGGTCTGCCTCAGGACGACTGAATAATGCCTCCGTTGCATGTTGTAGCTCATCTTGTGGGCCTAATTATGCCTGACACCTGAATTAAAGAGCTTCAATAAAATAATCCAATAAAGCATGATAAGGTGGTAAATCATTGCTATGTCTAATTTCCAAAGTACTGTTACTTGGCTTTATTGGTACGCAGTTACATAATATATATGTAGTACTGTGTTACATAGTGCTACATAATATATATGTAGTACTGTGTAGCTACATAGTGCTTTTTTAAAGGGGTGCTAAGTTTCAACTGAAAACAAAGCAGATGTGTGAGATCTTTCCTTATCTGATAGGCGTGTCCACAAACAATACAACCACACAAAAACCACTTTAGCTCGTCACTCATTTGGCATGTTCATCATTCTCTGTAATTGCATTTCCTCACATAGCGCAGACTAGACAGAGTAAAAGCCCATCTAACTCATGCCTGACAGTCTAAAGACCTGAGAGGATTTGCTCTTAACCTTTCTTAACGTTGCAGAGTCACTGTTATTGCCTCTGATTCAATAGATGCACCACATACTCTGTCTAATCAACTTGCATGAGGAAATCTGAAAAGAACAGCTGTGATGATGATGATGTTGCTTGTGATCCTGCCAGAGTCTATATGTTACAATGAATGGGCTATTTTTAGCAGCATGGAAGCAACCATTGGATGGGGGAGGCTGATCTTTTATAACAACATAATTCCTGCTGTATCAGGTAGTTCTGGATGATTATTATACTGATTTGGTTGTTTATTTAGATCAAATGCTTTGCTTCTTTGCTGCCTGCATCACTAACAGGACATATTCACAGATGAGCATGTCCATGTCTTAATGTTTCCTCTGGTGACGATACAGTCATGTGAGAAGGAAAGCACACTCACTTTCATTTATACAGTGTTAATGATCCGGATATGATGATAAAAAGGATCTCCTCCTTATCAGGTTGTGAATTTAAGTAAACATAACTTCAGATGAACAATAATACATGACACACAGCACAACAAGGTGCCTTATAGTTCAGAAACAGAGTGAAAATGTAATGATTTATAGCTTGTAGATGCACCTTTAGCAGCTTTAACTAATTGTTTTCTGCACAACATTTTGGTTTGCGTTTCTTTACTGTGTTCTAAAAGTTCCCAGCAGAGCATTTTATCAGGTTGGGATCTGGACTTTGGAGCATTGCAAAAAGACATTCTGTTGTGGATTTGCTGATGTGATGGGGTTAAAGACTTGCATAGGTTCTACTTAGGTTTACATTAGGTTTACATACATAGGTTTCTTAAACAATGCAGATTTGACCATGGGGTTGGTATGAAAAGGTGATAAAGATGGACCTGCAAAACAAGCCCACATCACCAACCCTCCGCTACTGTGCTTAACAATGGTTTTTAGGTTTATGCCAATGAGGAATGTTTGGTTTACCCAATGCTTTACTTAAAAAATGTCCACTTAGTGGTTCAGATGCAACTTTGCAAACTGAACGATCATCTTAGTGAGAGGAATCCTTCTTCTGGCAACCCTCCTTGTTCAACCTCTTTGTGATTCATACCAGCATGCTAAAGGAGGCCTGAGGAGTCTGAGCCTTGCATGAACTGACCTTGCAGTGAACTTGCTGCTATGTCCACTCCTGGGAAGATTATCTGAGTGATGCACTCACATGGTCTGATGATAACACACACCTGCATGCTACACACAAGTAAAACTTCTGCTCATGAGATGTGCTGGAGTAGCTGCGCCTGTCTGCGATTTACCATTGTTATTCAAGACCTGGTTTAAAACAGTGTAACATAATAAATCCTGTTATATAATAAAATGTTCTGTTTTTATTTAGTAAATAATGGTCATATTATGAGCAGAATGTGAACCATTTGGTTAAACATTATAAATGTCTTTATACTATTTCTATGGAGGTTTTTCAGTCTATGTTGCATTTTATTGTTTAAATAGAGGTGAATATAAAGTAGCAGTGAATGCGTCTGGTTTTATTTATTTGTTTCTCATCATAAACAGCTACTCTAATTAATATGAACTGTTTTAACAATTTTAACGTTTCATACTTAAATACTGGATTATATAGGTTTTAATTGTGTTTTTAAATGTTTTATTAACTTTTTTTTGCCTCTATGTTAAATAGATTCTTCCATTCTTTTGAAAAACTTTAATAATATAATTTAGTTGAAATATTACAGCTATTTATCATATTTATGTTTTCACACACATCTTTATTTTAATACATTTCATTCAGTTTTAGTTCATTCTTTGTTTTTTCTCACATTTAGATACTTTATCACGTACACACATCTTTGCTTGTTATTTTTTAACCCATTATTTGGGTTTGTTTATACGTGAATCTTTTATTTAGCTGCTAATGTGAAGCATATTTAACTTTATGCAGTAAATGGATCTCTTTCTGCATTGTTTGCATCATGTAGCTTCTTCTTATGGTCACATAAGATCAGTTCCTGATGATTTTACCTGCACAGTATTTTTCTGGGTTTCTCAAAACATACATTTGTAGTAATTCTCACAGTAAATAGAAGGTTTTTTTTATTTGAGGGGGATGGGGGGCATTGATTATATTTCCACTCATCCAATTTGCTCGGCAGCTGCTTCCTCTCCATGAGGCGTTCATGTAAATAATGAGATAAACAAGTAGAAATGCTTTAAGGACTTCTGAAGCGCTCATCTGTTAAATTAGCTTCAAGTTAAATAGAAACATATTCAAACTTCATTATCAGTTTTATTCCACTTGTCCAATGATTTTTGCACTCATGCAGTGTATCTGGTTCCTCTGATGCACTGCGTTTAGTGCCGAAGCGCATTACGAGAACTGAACTACACAACTTTGGAAAGATTTATACGATTAATAAATGTAATTAAAGGCTCTTAAACCTAAAATCTGCCAGAATATGATGATCTTTTACCTCGTAATCCCCAGCAGTGCATAGAAGCATGGATTTGCCATGTCTTCCCCTTTACAGCAACATGACATTCATATCTGCTGATTCAAGCTGAGGTTATGATGATGTCAAAGCTGATGTGCAGATGCATTCCTGTGCGTTTCAATACAAAACTGCACTTGTTAAAGGAGGTCATCTGTTCGCTACTTGTTTGGTCATGAACTACAAGGGGAACTGATGTAGCCTGGAGAAATATTTAAGTGGGTCTACCTTTTGAAGGGAGTACATTCATGCAACACGGCTTGTTGGAAAGAGTGTCATCATCCCTGGTCACATGTAACTCAGAAAGAGAAACAGCTTTTATTAAACAGGTCTGGTTTGCACAGACCTCACAGGTCTTCTGTTTAAAGGATATTATTAAATCTAAAAGAAAAGCTTTGAGATTATAAAAAATATTACAGCACAAAGTCAATTCTTAATTCAGAAATTCTTAATTAATGATGAGAAAGAAACCCAAAACCCAATTGCCACTATCTCACATGTAACAGAGCCACCGGCAGAGATCAGGGAACCAGCAAAGACAAAATAAGCTCAAATGGGAAAGGTCAAATGAAGCTGAGGCATAGCAGACGCTGACCTGACCAAAGGGAGCAATGCGAGGAGGCTATGAAGCCAAACTCAACCTGGTCAGGGACCTCATATGCCAGGGCTGCAGGACAGAGATGGTGAACCAGTCCCCAATGAGAAGAGAGGGGGAGGAGGGAAGAGGAGCTCAGCTCGTGCAAAGACAGCCACAACTCCGCAAAAGCTGGGTGAAGGCCCCCATTTAGAGAAGGAAGGCCTTAAAACCATGTGGGAGGAGGTCAAGTAAAGACTGGCAGAGCTTAACCCGTCCAGAAACGCAGCAGCTGGAAGTAAAAAGAGCAAGTTTTAACGTTCCTTTGTGGATACCAGGCCACTGCTGCAGGAAAACAGTCTGGGAAGCTCAAAACCTCCAGGAGCAAGTGGTACAGCATGTCAAGGGGCACCCACTGAGGAATGGCTCACTGGGAACACCAGTACACGACCCAGCCCTGGCAAAAGCCGAGTTGCAATGTCCTGCAAGCTCTAAAAGAACTGGCCCAAGGTGGTAGAACTGCTGTGGTACCAGTACCGCCTGGAAAAAGCAGCTTATTCCATCAAAGTGGCAAAGAGCTGTAGAACAAGAAGAGAAATCCAGAGACATCAGCAGTTGCTGCAGCTCTGCCCTCCTGAATGTGGAAGGAAAAATCTTCACAGAAGGGTCACCTCTTCCTGCTGAGATCCGTTATTTAGACACCAGAAAGCATGTACCCCAGGGTTTCCAGAGTATGTAGGGCACTCCACGATGATCTGGAACCAAACCTAAAGGGCCTGATCTGCATGTCGCCTGGCGTGACCCTGCAAATACCCTCCTGGATTTCCCCATCTGGCAGCAGCAGGTCTAAGTCGGGATTCCAATGGGGTGTCCAATCTTTCCAATTTGGCCTTTGAGGTCATTCTCATAGGAGCAAAATAAATGTTTGGAGAGATAAAACTACTATCTAACCAGAGACCTCCCCCACCAAAAAGCTACATAGAGATAGAAGCATGCACAGGACAAGTTGATGTCATGGGCTGGAATAAAGATCAATCCCTCCAAATGTCTTATCACAATTACCGGCACACTTTCTCACCCCGACAGTGTCACATGCTCAATCAGCAAAAGCAATGGGCCTTTTCAAACTCATAGTTTCATCAGAGGAGGAGATAGAGGCTGTATTTGAATGCAAGAGGGCCAAGTATGCAGACCTGCCTGCTGAGTGTCAAGAGGCTGGCTGGAAGACTACCATCTACCCAATGGAGGTTGGCTGCCGTGACTTTGTGGGGTTGTCATTGATTTGACTACAAAGGGAAGCAGGAATGGCAAGGAGGAAGATGAGGGGGACTTTGAAAGAGCTTTCCGAGGAGGTGGAATAAGGCAGCTTCAGAAGGACAGGGCTATGGAAAGGACACCTAACCACAGCAACAAGGGGCAAAACATCTGTGAACAGTGGTTCCTGGCTGATGACCCTGCAGCTGGGCGAGAGGCAGCTGCCTCAGCAGGAATCACACCTTCCTGTTTCTTAACCTTGTTATAAAAAACTGTTATTCAATAACATGACTCCTCTTATTTCACAATAAGTGTAACCATTGAATCTATTATTTTGCTTTCACATGTGTATTCATTCACAGATAGAAATAGTTCCAAATGCAACCAGCATTTCTCACCAATTTAATGGTGTTTTCTCAGTAGTTATAGGAAATATCTAATCCTTTTTGTAGAATTAAACGAAATTTTTTGATGTTTTCTCATACTAGAGGAAATTACAGTATCTGATAAGTCAAGTAGAGCGCTACCACAGCAGTAGGTTTTGCTTAAAGCTGTGATTACACATAAGAAATGAATAAACTGTGTCAGTGTGGTGTTGCTTATCCAGCCATGTGCTCTATCTGAACATATAGGTTTCTTTTTTGGTCTTATTTGCTGCTTTCTTCTTTCTTTGCAGGCAAATTCAGCTCTTGCACAACAGCTGAGGTGAGTAATGTTTTTGTTTTCTTTCTGTGCTGATTTTATTTCACCAACATGCAGCGTTGAACCTTTACATAGTTTTATGTGAGAATACCTTGTAAAGACTCTGCTGTGGTTGGGAGAGGAAATAAGTGTTGCTGGATGAAAAGAGAGAAATCAAGCATGTTTCATTTGAATATTTTCAATTTATTTTAGATTTAATTATTATTGGAATAGTTTGCAAAGCTTTTCTTTGCAAGTACTTGTTTCTTAAAAGAAACAATTAAAGTATTTTTGATTGATTGATTATATTTTATTCATCCCTAAAGGGAAATTCATTTTTGAAAGGAAGTCTGTGGAGGTTTGGTGATGTAATGATGGTTTAACCACTAATGGCATGAGTTTTTTTTTATAAGTACGGTGAGGTTTATTTGCATTAGCTTACTGCAGCTAGGAAAGGCAGTCTCAAAAACAGAGTTTGCATTGAGAATAATGTGGGAACTCAGCAGGATTAAATTAAATCAAAGTTGTTCCTGATAGTGCTGCAATTGTGTATGATTCCTCTAATGCAGCCAGCTTCTCCGCTACCCCACAGCTAATGCTAATACCTTCAAGTAACTTCAAGTAACTTTTCTTGTCAGTACAAAACAAATGCAAAACCACCAGACTGTAAGTTTACTGTGCAAGATGTTTATGCCTGCAAAAGCCCAGGTACAGATGATCCCATTTTGTTTTGCTAATATAATTTACTTAATTTATTTAAGTTGATCTTTAATGTTTTGAAAAATATTAGAAATAATATTAACAAATATGTTGTTCAGAGACCATTTTCTCCTCAGTGATGACAATGAGTGATAATTTAAAGAAATGCATTGTTAAATCTTATGCAGACCACAGGAGTTTATTTCAGGGTCAGACTTAGACACAAAGTCCTATTGAGAGTTATGCAATCACTCAAGCCACCCCAACTCATAAATTGCATGCATATACTCACACGTGCACACATGTCTGGGCTAAGTAGCTCATATTATCTATTAATTTTGTCTTCTTTACCCTCATATAAAACATGAACAATATGATTGTATAATTTTGCCACCAAATCATTGAGGTCAGTTTATTTAAAACATGAAAAACAATATTTTCTACAAAAGTAAAAACATGAAGTAGTCAACCAAATATTCACCATCAGAAATATAAAAAATATAAAATAAAATAAGCCATACCATTCCCACTGAAACACATCCACAAACACACGCTCCATCCAACCAGATAAACACACTGTTCTTTTACATTATGATAAAAATGTTCCTCGTTGCCACTGTTTTGTAGCTGTTTTTAAGTTGTACATAGACAGATGTGGGCCGGTAGGAACGGAAGTGCAGAGCCTTCAACCCAATTAATAATAAACCGGTATCACGCTTCAATGTAATAGTTTATTGTAAAAATTTAAAAGCTAGACAATCCCATTTTAAAGAATAATAATTAAATAAAAAACCCTATGTGGGATAGTAAATTTAGCCACAGTTTCATGATGCCTTTCTACAGAAAAACCAAATAAACCAACAACTTAAATGTCTGTGAAGACAATGAGTCAAACTGCTAGCCTAGCCTAGCCTAGCCTAGCCTAGCATGCACATCTGTAGACATTCATTCGGCACTTCTGCAACATTTTAAATCAGTTTAGAAAACTAACTTTTAAAACAATTTGTACATTATTTGTAGATGAGTAATGACATATTATACTTTTCTAACTTCTGCACAGCCAATCGCACAACAAAGCTAACACACAGTGAGCTAACTGCTACAGTCTTAAAGATAACAGAGGTATTAAGCACAAACATCTCCCAACACCACTTTTAAGGTGCTCACTTATTGCATGTGTTTTAATATGTACAAGACAAACGATAACAAGGATAATCTTTTTAAGATTTAGTTGTAAATATTTGGGTCAACCCTGAAACAATACCCATAATGCGGCATATTTGGTTAAACCTTTGCTGTGTTCAATGTACCACCCACTGAGTTATTTTAGTGTGTATATGCTCCTTATTGTAAACCTCATAAGTCAATCAGTTATTTTCTGAAGACTTGTCTGGGCTTTGTCAACCACAGAAAGCATACCACTGTTTTTCATAGGCTGCAGAGGAGTGATGAGAAATGCATCATGTAACATAAATGATCTGCCACTTCAAAATGTGAGCATACCTAAAAATATCCTTATGTTGCTTATAAAAGAGATGACTTGTTTCACTTGGTCATTTCTACCTCAGAGCCAGAGCTTCCAGCTGCTTTCTGTGATTGATTAGGTAGAAATGTTGCCCAGCAAGGCCTCCCATTTGATGAGCGCTCCGGGTGAAGTATCAATATTAATTAAAGGGTTTTGTGAAATTGCCCTTCCTCCACCATGTGCACTGTTTTATAATCAGCTGCCCTGTTATGAGCTTCTGAAAAGACTGTGCAGTGTGGCTCTGTTAATTACTCTACTTATGCATTTTCAAAGCGTCAGTCTAGAATCAAGATTGGTTCAGGATATATGATGTGTTCAAAGCTGTTTTCTGGAACCAGTCAGATACTGTTTTATGTCTCTGATGTTGCACCTTTTCTGAAGATTTCATCCTGGTTCACTGGAGACATTGTGTAGTAATTTTCTGGAAGATCTAGCTTGAAGTGCAGAGCTCGAAACAGATGGAAAGTCAATGAATAACCTAAGTACATGCACATGCAATCCACTGTAGAAGCGCTGAATGTGAAACTCCATATAGACAAATCCCTGCTAAGCAGCTTTACACCAGAAATCAGTTCTTACAATGCAGTTTGTGACAGAATAGCTGACAAAACTATCACAAGTTGGTTGATGCTTGACAGCTTTAAAGGCATTCGGCTGGCATGCAGTGTGGAATAAACCCAGAGCTGGATGAACACCAGTACACATGTAGTCATAGCTTACACACATTTTCTGCACATGGCTTATAACATTATGAAATCTTGCAAGTGTTACAGCTGTAAATGCCATAAATACTTTCTTCATAGCCCATTTCAGCTCACTGTCCAAAATCATCAGTAACTTCATATTCAGTGAAAGTGGTTTGAGTTTAAAATTAGGCAGTGTTGCTGGTTTTAAGCAGTTATTTAATGACACTGTTGACTTTGGTCTTGTGATAAAATGTGACCTCAGACCTGTGCGGATTATGTTTTATCACATTCCCCTCCATCAGAGTTTAACTATGCATGCTTTCTTAATGCTAAATCCTTTAAGTCTGAAAAAGGATTAGTGTGTAATGTAAATAAAGTCACACAGCTGCTGTGAGATTCTAAACTATAATAAGGCTTGATGTAAAAAATAATGGGATGTGCATGAAGGTCTTTTTGAAAAAGAAAACTTCAAGGCAAACTAAAAGTGTTTGCTCCTTCAGGTGTAATGAGGGTATCGCGTGTGCCACAAAAAGAAAAGCAACTGTGACCAGTCATATGACAGTGAGTCATAACAGTATAGTCAGGCGGAAAATTGCAGAGAGCATTTGTTTGAGCATGAGATACATAACTCAGCTTTTGCATGTTTTTATAGTGAGAATACTGCTTTTGCAGAGCTTGGTATGTAATCAAGATCTGGACATTTAGCTTTACATTTAAATAGTATTGATAATTATTATTAATATGCACTGGAATGGCTTAAAATGGTAAAGTAGAGGGTGTTAGGCTTCAGAAAAAAAAAAAGAAATTGTGTGTGGTAAATATCAGGACACTTAGAATGAAGTCATGCAGTCAAAGTCCATTAATTAGTTCTCAAAAATGAGAAAAATGTGTGAAATATGAGATTTCTGTAAGATTCACTGAGCTGTTTATTGTAGTTATGAGAATTATGATTACGTAAATGATTATATAATGCATGTGTCAGTAGCACATAGAATATGATCAGCAGTCAGTCTGTGCTTCCAGCTTAACAACTCGTCCTGTTAAAACACGGACAGAATGATTATATACAAGTAATAATAAACAACTCTATATATTAATCAAACAAATTACATATAAATAGTAATAAACAACTCTATATAGTAATTAAAGAAGTTATATATAAATAATATTAAACAACTCTATATATTAATTAAACAAAATATATATAAATAATAAACAACTCTATATTATAATGTTATATTAATTTATCACAGAAGTTCTGTAGAGGATATATATATATATATATATATATATATATTGGTTTGGGAAAATGTGTCCAAACTTTTAATGTGGTAGTGATTATACTCCAGCAGAAGCACCTTGGGGATCATTGAATGGAGAATATCTGTTGGTGGCAGAAGAGAATAAGGAGAAGACAATGAGAACACATTTACATTGTTAATAAAAACAAAAACCTGCAATAATATTTTGCATTCAGCTTCAGCTCTGTCTGGTAATATATAATAAAGCTATAAAATCGTCTCCATCACAACGTTTGGTCACAATCCTTAGTATGAAAACTGCTTTAGTCTAAAGAGATGAGGTCCTGATGCGTTTGCAGGACAACAGGAATTTACCAGTTTTGGGATGTTGGTGCATCACAGGTTTCCCAGTGCATCACAGATTTCCCAGTGCATCACAGATTTCCCAGTGCATTACAGATTTCCCAGTGCATCACAGATTTCCCAGTGCATTACAGATTTTCCAGTGCATCACAGATTTCCCAGTGCATCACAGGTTTCCCAGTGCATCACAGATTTCCCAGTGCATCACAGATTTCCCAGTGCATTACAGATTTTCCAGTGCATCACAGATTTCCCAGTGCATCACAGATTTCCCAGTCCATCACAGATTTCCCAGCGCATCACAGATTTCC
>JBAMIG010000006.1:23241996-23258148 GCA_037177335.1 Kiunga ballochi | reverse complement strand
TTCATTGTCAATCCCTAACGATGCAATTAAAGCTATAAATCAAGCAAATTTCAACTACATATGGAAAGGGAAGACACTATATTAAAAAAGGGACAATGATTCAAGATTGTAATGAAGGCGGACTTAGGGCCATAGACTTTGAATGTATAAATGGCACAATCAAAATAAATTGGTTAAGACACTATCTTAATAATCAACAACAATTCTGGTTTTATATTCCTAATGAAATCTTTAAAAAATTAGGTGGCATTGAATTCATCCTCAAATGTGACCATGACCTTAAAAAACTCCCTTTTAAGCTTTCCCTATTTCATCAACAGGTTTTGCTATATTGATTTAGAAACATAATTTCAGCCCCCACAATACCCCAATATGGAACTGCAGATATGTTTTGCATAATCACAAATCTGTATTTCTACAAAACTGGATATAAAAAGGCTTATCTGTCTGTAATTCACCTGCTGGACCATACAGGGAATGTTTTGTCATTTGAGAATTTCACTTCAAAGTTTAGCATAACTGACAAAAACAACATAAAATAGTAATCAATGCAATATCCCAGGCTGTTGTAATTATGGCATCTACATTATACAGAAACGGTGTGAACCCAAGTCTCCCCTCGCTTTTGGTGAATAGCAAAAAATATCAGATTATAAATTAACCAACTCTGATATTCATCATATGTTTAACAAAGAACTATACCCTTTTTCTTCTTCTCGAAATTCAATTCTTAATTACTTTTCTAGAAAAGATACTGAATGCTTAAGATCAAAATTCTACAAACTTCCTATTACACCAAAAGCGAAAGAGATTCATTTTAAGGTTCTCAATGGAATATACACTTCTGCTGATTTTTTGCATAAACGTTTTGGTTTTGAATGCAGTAATTGTACATTCTGTAACGAACATGTTGAAACTACAGACCATATATTCTATGAGTGTATTTATACTAATGCCTTTTGGGATGATGTGCATCATTGGTTATCTAAGTATGTACAAGTTCCTGATGTTAAAATGGAAAATATAATATATGGCTTTATTGTAAAAAACTCTCTGAATGATGTATTAATCAACTCTGTAGTCATTTTAGGGAAGTTCTTTATTCATAAAAATAGATTTCTAAAATCTACACCAAACTTTATTGCCTTTCACAAAGAATTGTGCCTGTACATTTCTTCTGTAAAATACATGAAAAAAAGACTGCTGTGAAACTCCTCAACATGATCGGAAACTTACGGGAAACCCTAGCGTTTCATGGACCTTTAAGAACACTTTATTTTTGTTAGACTATATCCTTTATTTATTTTTTCTTGGGGGTATTTTCCTCCTCTGTCTTTCCCTTAGTGTTTAATTTTATTATTCGCACCTCTCTTGTATGCAAAGCTTTCAGAGTCGTTGCAAATGGATCCTGAGCTTACATTAGCAAAAGCGGTTGCCAAAGTGCACCACCATGAGGAAATAAAAAGACAACAGCCAATATTACGTGGCAGTGTGAACCAGGGACAACATGTTAACTTGGACGCAACCAAAAAGAGACCATCAAAAAGGGGTACACATGAAAAAAATGCTTTTCAACCAGCACGTCAGAAAAAAGGCACAGAGACACTGGTTGCGGGAGATGTGGAAATGCTTGCTGGCACCACTGGGAAAAGTGCCCGGCTAAGGACGTTGAATGTCACAAGTGTTTGAGAAAAGGACACTATGCACGCAAATGTTGTTCACCTGGTGGTGTGCATGAAATAACAGAGGAAGGCACAAACAGTGCAGATGACAATGCTTTCCTGGGGGAGATTATAATAGAGCTCAACAGTGTTGATATATGGGAAAAAGTGTGGCTCTAATTGGAAAAAGGATGAAATTTAAACTGGACACAGGAGCTGGTGTCACTGCTATCTCGAGTCAGCATTACTCGGCTGAGGTACATGGAATACTGCTGCCACCCAAATTCCCCCTGTGTGGTCCAGGCAGGCAACTCTTAGAGGTAAAAGGGTATTTCAAGGGAAAGCTGGAATCCGAAAATAGAAAAACTGAACAGGATATCTATGTTGTGGTTGGACTGATGAAACCACTGTTGGGCCTTCCAGCTATTGAAGCTTTGTAAGGCGAGTGCACGAAGTTCAGATGGTTGAAGATATTAAAAAGAGTAACCCCACAGTGTTTTCAGGATTGGGGAAGCTGAAGAGCTCATATAAGATTGAACTGGAACCAAATGCTACCCCGAATGCCTTGTCTGCCCCACGTCGAATCCCTCTCCCGCTGAGGGACAAGGTCAAAGCAGAACTGGAGCGAATGGAGGCAATGGGGGTAATATCCATGTTCACTAAACCTACTCCGTGGTGTGGGGGGCTCGTGGTTGTTCCCAAAGCAGGCTAAAAGGAGAAATTCAGACGGTGTCGATTTGACATCCCTGAATCGGTGGGTCAGAGGAGAAAGATACATTCTACCAGCAGTCGACCACACACTGGCAATGCTCGCTGGAGCAAAAATTTTCAGTAAGCTAGACGCCACGTCAGGATTTTGGCAGATTCCACTCACTGAGGAAGGTGCTCTCCTGACCAAATTCATTACCCCATTTGGTCGTTATTGTTTTAATAGGCTTCCATTTGGGATCTCCTCAGCCCCCGAACATTTTTAGCGACAGAAGACGCAAATGTTGGAAAGGTGTGAAGGCGTGGTATTGCATTGCGCCCTATGTTTTCAGTGGTGCGACCAAAAATAATCTCAGGTGCAACCAGCTGTTCAAGGGGGAGAAAAAGTGTCCACGGCTGTGTCCACAGATTAGCTACCGTGGTTAAGATACAGTAAAGACAATAATGTAATATCGTAATATGTAATCATTACATCATCGTCTTTAGAGTGTGGTAAAACCATGGCTGGTAATAGTTAATTTGTAACAGGTTCAAATACATTTCGTGTTGTAACACTGAAAAAGCATAGCAGCTCTAAAGCTCATCTCATGCCGTGATCAATGCACTGCCCGAGTGTCAAATTGTTAACAAGGCAGCAGTTTGGGTGAAATTAAAATTCTATATACATTCAACATTTTACCTGAAAAAAAATCACTTAAAAAAACAGTACTCAGAGGAGAAAGAAAACCAATCCTGGTTCCTGTTTCCCTGGTAGAATACAGTCGATTAAAAAGAAAGATGTACTGCAGCAGGGAAACTGCAGGATGGTAGCTCATGAGGACTGGAGTTAGTTAAAAACTGCTTTAAATAAACAGTATTATGTGCTAGTTAATACTCACTGTGCAGGTTTTGAAGATTATCCTCATGCAGATACACGGGAAGGGTGTGGAGAACAGTGGTGCGCTTTGTGTGGATGTCATGGATTTCCTATTAATATACACATCAGAACTTACTGAACAAACCCTCTTTTAAAACAATAAAATCCAAAAATGTGCACAAATAATTTGTTCACGCCATCAACAAAGTAAAAAAAAAATCATTTGAATCATTAAACACGTACCACATCCCACTGATAAAACTGTAGTGAGCATCAATATAGACCACAATGCATTGCGGGTCGAAGCTAACAATGGCGGCTGTAGCGTGAACATTAAAACAGGTTAACAAAACACTAATATATTACATTTTTATTCTATTTTTATTGAGCAGATATAATAATAAGAAAGAAATAAATGTAACGTAAAGAAATAAAATATTTTCCCACAAATTTGGAAAAATATCTTTAAGCCTCCACGGTTGCCATAGTTACAGCTGGAAGTCACATGTTGTTGGACAGGAAATGGTGAGCTTTGTGTCCAAACCGCCAACAGTATGACGGCACAAAATCATGTACTATGTAGTAAATAAGGGGTCAGGGTACAGGGTGTACATACCGACACAAGTTTGCTAATCGATACGAGTCCGGTGTGCTGCAGCAGGAGGACCTCGGGGACCAGAGTCGCCCCTGATCTAGGGACTTAAAGCTGTACAATCATTACAACCATTCCAGTCTTTTGTGAGACGCTTTTATCCAAAGTGATTTACATGTGATAAGTGATCATTTAACCAATCAACCTAATAAATCTAGAGTATCCACAGAGAACCTACTGGGAAGAACATGGACACAAAACGTCCTGTTCAATACATAAAGGTCAAACAATGTTAATCTACTTTCTTTTGTATAAAATGTGTGACAAGATTCCCAGCAAAGCCATTTAGTCGTTGCTTTGCTTTGTTTACTGGTTCTGTATGATTGCAAAGGTTTGCTTTCCTTCTATGACAAATCTAATTGCTCTTTGTGGGTCCAGAAATCTGCTGCAAGCGAAGATTTCATGTGTCTGTAACAAACCCTGTAAACGTTCCCATTTACCATGTTCCCGTGTTCTCATCTTTAAAATAATTATTTGCATATTTTAGAGCTGCAGAGTTTGAACCCTGAAAGTGAAAAAGAGGGTTTTAACCATCCGACCGGGAAAAAAATGAGCATATGGACGACTTTTCTGAATCATTTTCTACGTGTTTACCTTTCTCAGGTGCCTCTTTTCGCCACGAAGATGATCTGTATTGTTTTAGTTTAGGATTTATGTCCCTCCAAGATTTAAAGCATAACGCTGTCTGCATTTCCAACAATCCTTTTTCCTGCTGGAGGGTAAAAACACATTTCTTTCTCCTCCACCAGAACCTCCGGAAAATGGAGGAGGGATCAACAGAGGAGCCTGTCCGAGACCTGAACGAACTACAGAACGCTGACTGGGTAAGAACCATAGCTCCAACATCCAGCCATGGTGGAGGTCTGGACTCGTTTTAGAGACAATTTATGGGAAACAGCAAATAAAAGGGTCAAAATAAACATCTAGACAGAACTTATCCCCTTTTATTTAGTATCTACTTGCAGAGTTAGCTGACCCATGCATGAGTAGAGGAGTTGTAACATCTTCTACTTCTGTTATGGGTCTTTTTTCCACACTATCATTTTATTTCTCTGTCAGGCTCGATTCTGGGTTCAGGTGATGAGGGACCTTCGTGAAGGAGTCAAGCTAAAGAAGGTGCAGGAGCGTCAGTACAACCCTCTCCCCATCGAGTACCAACTGACTCCCTACGAGATGCTTATGGATGATATCCGGTCCAAACGCTACAAGCTACGCAAAGTCATGGTGAGTGTGACAGAAACAAGCTTGGATCCCAAACGAATGAAACGTATTAACAGTCAAAAGGCTCTCTTACATCAACTGCATGTGCCCAAAATGCTTAAACATGATAGAGTCAGCATGAAAAGTTCATGTAAATGTGAAGCCAGTGTGAAGAAGTGGGACCAGAGTTGCCCAGACCAGAGGAAGTTAGAGCAACATGATGCCAGCATGGCTGCCGTGCACATGAAAAGCACTGCTAGCTGCAGAAATAAGCAGCTTCTGAGACCATCTTTCACTTTGTGCGAATTCTCAATGTGTTTTTCTGTTTTAAACCAAATATAAGAGTAACAAACTATTACCTCATCGTTTTGTGGCCAGTTATAACTGGATATTCCCAGCTAAAAATCCTTTTTGCACTGGTTTCTAATAAGTTTTAGATTTTATCAAAGAAATGTTTTCTTTCTGGTACTTTTAACCTCTTCTGTCCTATAAGACTGTAAAGTGAGTGGATCAGAACCTCTGGTCACCCTGAGGACATCAGACTCTGTGCAGCATAACAAAACTTTACACTGAGCATTTTTAAGATAGCAAAAGGCTTTACAGCACATTAATCAAAAGCATTTTCAAATAAATATACAATGAAGCATTTGTTCTTTATTTATATTATTTTCCCTGTGCCAGGTCAACGGAGATATCCCTCCCAGGTTAAAGAAAAGTGCTCATGAAGTGATCCTGGAGTTCATCAGGTCCAGACCACCCCTCAATCCTGTGAGTGCACATAGCTTTTGTAAATCTCTGTAGCTCCTTTTCCAGGAATCAGATGAACAATCAGCCACGAGAGTCAGGAGAAGAGCGCAGGCCTGCTGGAAACCTCTGTTTGTGCTCCCTCCTCTCTTAACCCTCTATCATCAACCTGCACCAGGTCTCCGCTCGGAAGCTGAAGCCTCAGACTCAGCCTCCTCCCACTCTCCACGAGCGGATCTTGGAGGAGATAAAGTCAGAGAGGAAGCTCCGGCCAGTGTCTCCTGAGGAGGTCCGCAGAGGAAGACTGGGTACGGAAACCCTCTTTGTTGTTTATCTACACCATCTAAACATAATTCACTCTGAACAGCATCCTTCTATTTATTTTGACACTTTCCCACATCATCATTTGTGCATCTGCTCCTTGCTTTTGTAGCAGATGTTGCCCAACATTCATAAATGAGTTGCAACTAATGCTGAGTCATGTTTTGCTAAAGCATCTTGTTTGCATTGACCTGAGAGGTGAAGGCACATTAATGCTAAGTGTCAGCATTTCTTTCTAACACTAAACAAACATTGGTGATGTGACAACACCACATGTCGTTTACCAGCATTATTTCCCACCTTTAAGTAACTGTTTGTCTTGTATTTCCACCTAATCACAAGCAGTTTCTCGTTGCAGTAATTCGGCCGCTTAGCATGTCTTTCAGTTTTGATGCGTCAGGTAAAGCCCCCCTTGCTGCTTACCAGGCCTTTTTTTCCTCATCTCCTTCTGCTTTCTGCTTTGTTGTGGCTGCTTCTTTCCTCACACACACATGTAAACACACAGTAATGCATCAGCAAACACGTGTTGTCATGCTTCTGTGTGGTGGTGGTGTTTGGCTGTTGTCAATGAAAGTGAAAAATGAAGAAGTGTGACGCTGCTCAGTAGGAGGATGCTCAGAGTGCAAATGAATGTGCTTCAACCCTAAAACATTACATTCTCATATATATATATATATATATATATATATATATATATATACAAATCATTGAGCATGTGACTTGATACGTAATAGGAAAACATTAATTAAAAGGATTATTATTAATGTGGTTTCATTATCCTTAACATTGAGAGGGATAAAATTACAGCATTACCTTCATGGACCATTAATTCAATAAGCAGTGATTCATTTCAAACAGTAAAACCCTTGCATGTCCCAATCCACCTGTGAAGAGATCGGATCTCTTTTAAGCAGAGGAAGAGCTGCATTTAATCTCTCCCAACGGGAAAGTCTTATGCTAATGAGAAATAAGAAATCCCCTCTCCTACATAAATCCTTTGCAACTATTTGCAAATATGCAGCTACCTGCTATAAAAACCATCATCTTGGTTCTTTCAGAAAGTACTTCAATATTTTATTTCAGTGAAAATGTCAATAAAAAGACATCATGTACTTTATTTAAAATAAAAGTGGCACAATAACCCTTTAGCGCGAGAAAAATGAAGCAGTACTTACCTTTAAATGCACATGAATTATTAAAAGTAAAGGTGTTTTACTGAATGTAGTGGCTAATGCACTGTATTGATAAGTGTGTATGTAGTGTGATCGCATTAATACTTTATTGTGAGGCTTGAAAACAGTCAGAATCTACATAAATACCCAGATTAGAGTTGGTTTTGGTGGAATCTCCCTTCGGAGATTACATCTACACGCTAAAAATCTGTTTCTCTTGCAGATATTACGCCACTTTCAGTTTTATAGTGTGAATAATAACTTTATTTTATTATGCGTGTTTAAAAAATAACGTTGAAACAGATAGAAACAGATGTGTGTTGATGCAGAAGCAGTACACTGCACTACAAGTAGCCACCTCAAAGTTATCTACATGTGCACTTCCCTATGCATTGTCAATCATACACGATAGATTGTATCAAACTGGAGGATCAAATACATAAATATGAACAAAATACAATTAAACATAGCAATAAACAAAGTAATCTCCACTCTTCTCTCCATACTTTAAACCAAAATGCAAACAATGTGTTTATATCTAATAAGAGAAAAAAACTGATCTCTGATCCATATTGTTTGATTTGACGCTCTGAACCTGCTTCCTGTTTTACAAATAACTTGATATCCATATATCCATATTACACACACACACACACACACAACAGGAGTTATAATGTTATTGGGCATCCAGTTATCTGGTCAGTATCACCTTGGTTTTAATATTAACACATGTAAAAACACATCAGCAGCTTGACTCATTCCAGTTTAAACAGAGGACGGTACTGCTGACCATCTGCAGCCTTTAATAGCTAGAAATACCAGCTAGCGCCCAGCTAACAGCATAAAAGTATCCTAAGCTTCAATGCATCAAATGTAGGACTGATGATAATATTGTTGGCACTGAGGGGGAGCAGTTAAAAACTGCAGCACATGTCCTGCTTTAAGAAGATGCTCACATTAACACTGCATATCAGCCACTAAGCAAAGTGTTGCATCATACTGGGACAAGCTCAGAGTGAGAGTGGTAAAAGTCGGCCGGTGTTGTGTTGAAAAAAGCACCCCTTTGCACCTGAACTTGACCAAAAAACATCTATGCACCTAAACATCTATTTGTTTTGTTTAAGTAATAGTTGTAAACGCTGCTTATATCATGTCCTCTTTGGAGGACATGATTTTAGTTTGACTGAAAGGACCGGCTGTCTTCAGACTGTCATTATGTAACTCGTCTGTAAAGTCTCAGTGTCACCTTTGTTGAGGATACAATCTGTTAAGTGCAGCTGCTGTAATGTGAAGCTGAAGCAGAAATATATGCCACCTCCATTTCTCCAAGTGTCCTCAGCTTTGCACAAAACATGTCTTTCATGTAACAGGATGACTTTGCTGGACTGAATCGCTGTGCAAATGGATCAGTGGTCAGCGGTGAGCTGGGAAGCACAGTTTGTCACAATTAGCAGTGGAAACGGGTTTAAAAAATGCAATTTGATAAAGAAGATGAAACACAGCCGAAGCAGGTCAGACTAATGTTGCACTCCACATTCCTCCTGCTGAAGTCAGTGTCTGCTTCATCACCACATCATCTGTTGTCTAATGATCTGTGTGTATTTGTGTGCGATTGATCACATCACCCTGTAAGCAGTTTGATTGCTCCATGTTTTATGAGGACATTTCATTCCATACTAAAGCTTAAATAAGCCCATAGAAATTCACATTTTGTCAAAAGATTAAAGCTGGATTGTGTCTCGTATCAGTTATAATTGATTTGTTTTCCAATGAAGCAGAGGATGAAGAAAAACAGGCAAAATTAGCTTTGAGCATAAAAAGCTGCTGCACTTCTGATCACAATGAGCCAAAATATTACGCAAAAGGTATTTTTTTCTTTTTAATGGTGAAAAAACTTCTTTTTAAACTGTTAATGGATGGATGGAGAAGACAGATCCATTAAACAAAGCATTTCCCAAGTTAACCTTCAAATTTTGTGTTTAAGATGCATCTTTATTACTTTAAGATAAAGAAATACATATTTAAAGCTCCCCACAAGACGTGTTTTACTTTATGTTTAACTTTAAGAATCATTTTCAGATTTTTTTTAAAGCATTTTTATTATAGCAACACAAACTGCTAATATCTGTTCTTTGCTCTTTACTGGAATTTGATGGAGATTGTCCCTCTGATTTGTGTTGTAACATCTCTGTCAGACATCGCACAGCTTCATCAGTCAGTTTAGACACTCAGACCAGAAAATGTGCATGAAACACACTTTCACACCTCCAAACTGTTTACATGTCCATGCAGCTTCTGTTGCACCAGCTAGAAGGTGTGAAAACGTCTTTAAAATGATACAGCAGGATTTAAAGGACTGAAGGAGACTAAAATGTATCAGCAAACAGGTGGAGTGAAAAGAAGCAGCTGATCTGCTTGTAGCGGTCTTAATAAATTAGGTGTCCTCTTTTAGGTTTTGGCAAAACTCGCAGCATGCCACAGGATTTGTTCCGTACAGGGACAGGTAACGTATGAGCAGTGATGTTTTGCCTTGAACTTAATGACGATGTCTTTCTCCCTCCCTGGCTGTGAACTAATAACTTCCCAAGTTAGATTCTCTAATGCTGAGAACTGGAACTAAAACAAAGAAACTGGAACTAAAACAAAGAATAAGGATGACGTGTAAGTGGAGCTGAGCAGCTAGTGATTTAGGCTCTCAGAAAGGTTTGGTTTGGAGAAGTCCCATTTCAGCTGCATCTTCATCGTGCAAAAACTCGCTTGCCTCATCCTTCATCTCTTCACTTCCCACTCCTTTCCCTCCTCTTTCTACCTTCTTCCAAACCATTTCTTTAAGTTGCCCCTTCGCCCTTTGCCCTCTGACAAATTACAGCCATTCAGGCAGCATGGCAGGTGTTCTGTCTCTGGGTTTATGTCACCACACGGTGATCATTTCAGCTTCTCCCAAACATATACCAAGAGAGAGAGACTGGCCTGCTCCTCTGCCTCCTCTCTGAACAACTCACCCCCTCCTCCTCCTCCCCCACCAGCCTCTTTCTCCTTCAGATGGAGCTCCAAACTCAGTCCTCTGAAACGGGTTTCTTTGCATCCCTCCATCTAACTTCCACACGGATTTGAAAACCTTCCTGCACAAGAAGCTAAATCACTCAGAGAGATTTAAAGCGGTACCCGGGGAGGATGCAAGGGAGCACAAGAGAGGGTGTTTTGAGATTCATCTGAGCTGCATTTCCTATGTGTCTGAGTGGTAGTGTCCTGTGTGGGTGTGTGCAGAGGACTTTAGTCCATACATGGGCAGGAGGACGTCCAGCACCTTGTCTCTGATCAACGGATCAGCGTCTCCCAGAGTAGAGCCCAGCGGTTCACAGTCTGTACCTCAGAGAAAGAGACTTCTGAAGGCTCCCAGCCTGGCTGAGCTGGACAGCTCTGACTCGGATGTAAGTGTCTTTTTTTGGGTTTTTTGTTTCAGAGCAAATGATTATTAAAGTGTTTGTGTTATTATTACATTCAGGATGAGCCTTTTGGGCGAAAATCAGCCAGCAGCTCTAGTGTGGCGACATCTTTGATGGATGATACATCCCCGGAGTCAGTACTGGGGAAGAAAAGTGAGTCAGGATCTATAGCTGCCTCCTTAAGAAAACCTTAGATTGATAGTGTTCAATGTTTTTCATCCCAACTTGTGATTTCCTTATTTATTTCCTTTCTCTCAAATACGACTTGAGTCCAGAATATGCTAACCACTGGCCTCGCTCTTTGCCTGATTTTTCTTCTTCATGTCTTATCCTCCATCTGAACACCAGCTCCACCCATGTTCCTGCCCATCTCCTCCACACCTCAGCCAGAGAGGCGTCAGGCCCCACCGAGGAGACACTCCATCGAGAAAGAAACGCCCACCGATGTCCGACAGTTTCAGCCGCCCTCCAAACAGAACTCCAAGTCTCTGGTGAGGCCATCCTCCACTGCCCTCAAAAATGGAAATGGAAACTTAATGCATGCATGGATGTTTTTACAAGACAGCTTATGTTTGAGTCTATTGTTTCCACAGAAAGAAACAGAAACTAAACAGAAAGACAACAGTATTTTATTTTTTCTAGAAGGTATATGCATACAGTACATCATACTGATCCACAGACAGAATCATCAAGATGAAGCATTAAATTTAGTTGTTGCCCTGTAGGGGTTGAAAGGGTCGGACTAGAGTAGCAGCTGATATTGTCTCCTCGTACAATAGATGGACAGACAACGAATGGATGGATGGATAGATTTTAAATTATGCATATTATATAACTCTTTTATTCTACTATTTTCTCTGTTTTGATCAGGATATGTCGGTAACTATTTTACTCTTCCTGACTGAACATGTTTTTAAGGCTTATTCTCAGCCTGATTCATTTTTAATTGAAAATTCTGTCAAGTTTAAATTTATCCTGAATTTGGATAAACTTCACAAACATCATACTGATCATATACTGTACCAACATCTTTACTTACAAGTAAATAAACACCTAAATAAAAAATAATAATAACATTTTAGGGAACATCTGCGCCCTCTCCTCGAGCTTATGTCTGAAAATCTACAGTATAGCTGATGTTGTCATTTAAAAAATAAGACATAAAAATACACGTTTGAAGTTTATGAGAAAACACTTGTTTTAAAGCATTTTGCATGAGCTGATGAGAATGCTCTCATCCACCAGATTACAGAGAAAACACTCTTTATGTGGATGACTTTATCAGCTGTTCACTAATTCAATAAAGAAGAGATGGGCAGACTCACATTTTTCCCCCCACTAGCTTTCCAGCTGCACCATTTTGTATTCTTTACATCAAATTTGAAGATTACCTCTTGAAAACTCTGGCGTCTCCAGGGTTAATTAGTGTGCTGTTCGCCACTGCTGCAGGAATCAGGTGTTCACTCCACGTGTCTCTGCATAACAAAGACATTTGTATAACCCAGAGGTAAACAGGACCTACTCATGTTGTCCTGAAAGGTGCAGAGAGACGTCTGTTTGTGTCCCGAATAGGAAACACTAAGTCCTGTGTGTTGAATCGGCTCTTTTCCAGGGTGATGCTCTGCTCTGTGTGCGTATGAGTGGCTTTGCTGTGGGGTCAAAATGTCAAAATGGTGGTTTTTACAAAGTATAAGTGGCTTTTTGAGAGTCAGAGCCAGGCTCTTAGGGTTAGCGTCAGTGTTAATGGAAGCGTGTTTGGCGTTGGGGTTGGGATGAGCAGAAACAGCTGCCTCTGCACAGAATCACAGAGATGTGTGTTGTTGTTGTTGCAGGAGGAGTTCTGTTTCCCTGTGGAGTGTCTGTCTCTGACGGTAGAGGAGGTGATGCATATCAGACAGGTTCTGGTGAAAGCTGAACTGGAGAAGTTCCAGCAGTACAAAGACATCTACAATGCAATGAAGAAGGGAAAGGTAACTATCACATAGTGCTGTATACTGGTTCTGAATGAACTGGGATGTTTATTTCCAGCCTTAAGAAAAAAAGAGTACATCCATTTAGTCTGGAAAAAATAATTTTTGTACAAATCTGCTTGTATTTTCTTCTTATATCTTTAACTTTTTATTGCAGCTTTGCTTCTGTTGTCGAATCAAGAGGTTTTCTCTTTTCACCTGGTCCTACATCTGCCAGTTCTGCAAAAAGTAAACATACCTCACATATTTATCCCACTCCCATCATCTATAACCTTATTATATAGAGATTTGTGTTATTCCTTTGACTAATCTCCTGTTTTATCTCCTGTTGCAGACCTGTGTGCTCACAGTGTTGTAAAAAGGTACGTTAGGCAGGAATAAATTAGTCGTTCTATGCAGAACTGATTAAATATTCCTCCTAATAACTGTTACCAATACCCTCTTTAATTTCAGATGCGACTGCCATCCAAACCTTATTCCAGTCTGCCCATCTACTCCATTGGCTCGACCAACACTCTCCCTAGAGAGAGAGTAAGTGCCATGGCTGCTGTAGGACAAGGACTCTCTGTGGCTGGAGAACGGGAGCAAGAGGCAGCAGGAGGGGCCGCTGCCGCCCCCACCCTGAAAGCATCCACAAAAGCAGCATCTAAAGGAGCTGGACGAGCTTCAGGAGAAGCAGCTGCTGCTAAAGCTGACAAATCCTCCAGGAGCCTACAGCGCCACGGCATTCAGAAGACCATGTCCAAGTAAGAGATGCGAGCAGCTTCATTGTGTTTGTCAGGAAACATTTGTTCTTATTTCAGCTAAATCTGCAGCAGTGGAAACGAGACGCTACATGCTTTAAATTTAAAGCATCAAACCAGATGTACTGATATATAATAATGAAGCACAGCAGTTATAAAAGTTGCCACATTTAGTACATGTCCTCTCCTTTCAGCTGATTGTTCCCCTGAGACTCTCTAGACAGTCAATTACTGACATCTGGTGGAGAGTTTTAGAATTACACAGCAGTGAGGGATCAGCTGGTTGTAGTGCTTTACAGCTCTCACCTGCTTAGAAAAGATAAACTATGAATAAACAAAGATTAGAATTTAATTTTAGATTTATTATTTGATTTACAAGCGCAATCTAGTTTCATGCAGAAGCAAAACAAATAGGCAAGTATTACTGGTGGCTTCTCCACTGTGAGATAAATAAAGTCTAAGTCTAAGTCTATAAGTTGAAGCATGAAAATAAGCACAGCTGATCATACCGCCATGTGAGGGGTTGATGTAACTCCAGAAAATTCAGCTGTTATAACAGATTCATACCTGATATCTGTAGCAGATGTAAGCAGAAATAAAGAGCAGTGTTGTAAAATGCAAAGACCCTGTTAAATGTTACATATTTAAACAGGCTCAGTCCTACAGAGCAGGTTTATCGCTGCAGAGTTTCAGGATAATTTCCATCCAATGTGAGTTTAACTCAGCAACATGCCCTCCAACCAGAAACTGGAGTAAATTGCAGTAAAACCAAAACTACTTGAAGAAGTTGGAGTTTGAATTTACATTTCCACCATAAAGACCACCTTAAGCCTGCAAAATGAACATAACTTCTGGCTATTTCAGAAACTATGACTGACAGCACGCCCTCCTATTATTTCCTCCTTGCAGGTTGTCAAAGCACGGCTCTTTAAAATCCCACGACGAACTGGAGCTTCCCCCGGAGCTGATGGAGGACTGGGCCACCATGGAGGTGTGTGTGGACTGCAAGAAGTTCATCTCTGACATAATCGCCTCCAGCAAGCACAGCCTGTCACTGGCCACAAAGAGGGCTCGCTTAAAACGCAAGACGCAGTCCTTCTACTCCCCGAGAGGACGGCAGGACTACAGACCCTCTGAGCGAACAATCAATGAGATTTAAAACGGCTCAGAGAGAGCAGTCAGGCTGTGTTCTGGTTTTTGGGCTGAATCCTGATCAGTGTGGTCAATTATGGGCCACAAACTTTTGACTCTGAAGGGGAGCGTCTTCTTTCTGGTGGCACAATGTTCGGCTCAATTTAACTCAAAGCACAATTCAAAGAGAGGTTGTGTGAGCTGAGCGGGATTATTCAGAAACGGAAAACTAATATGAAGCTGTACATTTTATATGGGTTATAATTTAGTTTTTTACCTGTGTATGTGTGTGATGAGTGATTCCTCAGTGAAAACATCACCCTTTTTTTTTTTTTTTTTTTGCTGGTGATGCTCAGGGAGACCCTCCCTCATCAACCTGAAAGCATGATTTAGCTTATATAGAGGACAGAAAATATTCCCCACATGTTTCTTTCCCTCTTAAAACTACAGCACAAAACATTTAAAAGGAGTTATTAAAATGAAATGCTTCTTTGTGCCAAACAATACTTTCTCATCAGTAACTGATAGATCTGCTGAGGTGCAAAACATATCCGGTTCTGTGTGGGCAGAGTTGATGAGAGTCTGATGCTCTGCACATTCAGAGACAGCATATCAACATGGACTAATTAAAGTCAACAGGGGCTTAGCTACTGAATCTTTATCTTTGGTTTTTCTGTCTTGGTATTTTGTCTGTTTGATGGAACAGTCCAGATTTAGATGCGTGTCCCAGAGGCTGTGAAGTGCTCTTGAGTGTGCAGTCAGTGCTGTGGTTGTACAAGCAAACATGTGGGGTTATTAAGACTTGCCTTTCTTTGTTAAACTGAAAATGTACTTTTGCATTTTAAAAAACCTCTATCAATAAATATAAAGTGTTCATTAATTTCTTTCATTGCAATTCTTGACTTGTGTTTGAATGTTTGCATTGTGTAAAGATTAGTCATGATAAAACGCCTCATGTACAGATGATGTAACCCAGTTCAGTCTATGTAGGCTGTAAGACATAATAATTCACTGTCCGGCTGTTCTTATGATAATGCCTTTATGATTTCTGTTTCTCATCCAAAGCTGGCTGGAAATCAAAATGCTCCTCCAGGCTTGGATGTGTTTCTTTTTGCATCACATACATCAAAGTCCTTCTGAGATATTTCTGCCTTAAAAGTTGCCTTTTATAATCACTCACACGGTAAATCCACTGTTATTGTAGATACTTTGTTTCTACTGTATTTTTTGTAGACCAGGTGTGTGTCGCCTCGATGAAGTCAGCATTAATGGTGACACTACTGTAGACGTGCATCTCTGAGAGGGGAATACTCCCACTGCATTGTGTTCAGGTGAAAGTAGAGGAGGGTGAGCTGGAAGTCTGCAGAGGAAACCTTGCAGTGTGACAGACAGCATCATGCATGTACTACTGTGTAGCTTGTACCCTCAGTCTGTATTACCTTTAATCTGTAACTCCTTGCAGAGAGTGCAACAAATTATGAAATACAACAATAAAATTGAATGCAATATATGACTATTGCCATGTCACCTTTTTTGCATTATATATAT
>JBAMIG010000006.1:23200389-23210599 GCA_037177335.1 Kiunga ballochi | reverse complement strand
TCTGGACTCTGGTCTGGTTACTGGTCTGGTTACTGGTCTGTTTACTGGTCTGGTTACTGGTCTGGACTCTGGTCTGGTTACTGGTCTGGTTACTGCTCTGGACTCTGGTCTGTTTACTGGTCTGGTTACTGGTCTGGACTCTGGTCTGGTTACTGGTCTGGTTACTGGTCTGGACTCTGGTCTGTTTACTGGTCTGGACTCTGGTCTGGTTACTGGTCTGGACTCTGGTCAGGTTACTGGTCTGGTTACTGCTCTGGACTCTGGTCTGTGTACTTGGACGTAAGTTTTTATACTTGGTTTATATTCTCTGAACGTATCACAGATGCATTCTGGGCCTGAACTGATTCTGGATTTATATACACTCTATTCTGTAAAGGACTGGAAACCAGTGTAAAGATGTTAAAACTGGTGCTCTTAGTCCCAGTTCAAGCTCCAGCAGACTTTGACCAGAGCTGTTTCAGTGCTGAGATGAGGTTAGCATCTAGATCCTTTTTCTGTAGCAGTGGCTTAATGGCAGCTATCTGCAGTGAAAAACATGTTTACAATAAGCAGGAGGTGAAAACTGCTTTTCATGTCCAGCATGTTGTTCATTTTAAAGGTCAGACTTTTTTCTTTTTAATCCATCATATTAAATAGTGATAAAAATATGAAACTAGTTCTGCTATTTTTGTGTGACTGTGTGGCATTAATGTTTTGTCTGTTTGAATTTTTCCACTAAAAGTTTGCATCTTCATTGCTTTCCTCTGTGGAACCTCTGGGCTGAACTGCTCTGGAGGATGTGTGAGTTTTTCTATCCCAACAGGCAGATGTGAGAATTGTGGACATTCTTGTTCATCATGTCGGATAGAAACAGCTCGTTGTTATGATTTCACAGGCTTTGTTTGTGCAGATCCATTTGAACCTTTGTTTTCCTCCAGCTTTTCTACATTTTCCCTTCAGATTTGCGACCATATTAGTATTTCTGTTTGCTTACGGTGCTTTTGCATTAAATGATCCGAGAGCCCATCATCTGACTCTGTAGGCTTGTAGCAGAGCATTGATAAACTGCGTAACAAAGTCTCATTATTATTAATAAGGGCATTATTCTGGCATCTGATAGGCTACTGCTATCATGTGATGCTGAACTTTGCATGCATTTTCTTCGCCTACAGCTATAAGACATGATTTGGATCAGCACAGTGGTGTCTCAATAGTTAAAAATGTATTGAATATGATATTTTGATTCAGTACCTATCAAAGTATTGATACATCCATCCCTCATCAATGCTCTGGGGAGGATGCAGCTGTACATCAGAGCTTCTGATCTTCAATCCAGTTTTTGTGACATCTTTTTCTGTCTCCATTCCTTCAGATTGGCTGCTTGACAAACACCTTTGCATGGATGACTTTTAGATCGATCAAACAAAGACTTAGATACATTTAGATACTGTTAGGCCTGATACTTCGCTTGTCCAGGTTCCTTAATCTTTTAGGGACATGCTGCTCGCCATAAGCCAACTTTCCATCTCAGAGCTTTAAAACATTATCTTAATAGAAAAGTATTTCATGTCTATCAATCTGTTATCCTTTGACATTTATCATGGATGCAGCCAAAGAAATTACAGCAAATGTTTTTCAATGGCTGTAAACATATTAAGAAAGTTGCATATTAAAAACATCAGATTTTTTTTATGTACACTGATGCATTGGTCAGCATTTAGACATGCACAAGCAAAAACATCAGGTATAAGAACTGAACTTAAAGCTGCCTCCAGAAGCTCGTCTGAAAGCCTGCAATGCTATTGTGCAAAGAAATTCAGACTTCTGGATCTAAATATATAAAAAACATAAGTTCAGTTACCTTATGTGATCATACTTACTGAGTAATGATTTGTTTGTTTGCACAGGTCAAGTATTACACGTTTCATGACAGGTGAGTTAAATAATCTTGCTTTCACACCAACTGAGACAGCAAGCATCTTCACACTTCATACACAAAGATTAGAGTTTCATAAGTACTTTAAAAGTTCTGCAAACAAAATAAACTTTACAGAGACTATTCTGTCCTCACAGAGACATGTCTCCTGAGGGCTCCACCCTGGAGGAGACCAACAGGAACCTGGATGAGATCACAGACCTGGCTCTCCAGCTGCAGAGCCAAACTGGAGTCAAGGTGCTGTGGCTTACCTGCAACCTCTTTGCCCACCCAAGGTGAGCTGCTTCTTAACGGCACGGTGGGGTAAAAGCATTGCACATTTTACCTACAAGGTTTCATGACAGGTACATGAACGGTGCAGCCACCAACCCAGACTGCCACGTCCTGGCTTATGCTGGTGCTCAGGTGAAAAAGGGTTTGGATGTTGCCAAGAAGCTGGGAGCAGAAAACTTTGGTAAAGACTGAAGGAAACGAGTCGGGCCCACTGTTCTTTCTGAAAAACGTTCCCTCTTGCTGTAACCTGCCCACCGTTTGACTCCTCAGTGTTTTGGGGCGGCAGAGAAGGTTTCCTTTCCATCCTCAACACCGACGTTGAAGCTGAACTGAAACACATGGCCTGTTTTTTTAGAATGGCCGTCGGTAAGTGAGCATGTGTGTCGCTGCCTCTCGGGTCCGTTCACCTTCACGTCTGTGACTTTATCTCCAGATTACAAGGAGAAGATTGGGTTGAAATGTCAGTTTCTCATCGAGCCCAAGCCGAAGGAGCCCTGCAAGCACCAGTATGACTATGGTGAGCCACATCCGTCTCTTTCAGGGCTGAACCTTTTCTAACTGTTTCATTTTCTCTGTTTCAGATGCTCTGAGTGTTATATGCTTCTTAAAGCATTACGGTTTGGAGAGACACTTTAAGCTCAACATTGAGCCCAACCACACCACGCTGGCAGGACACTCGTATGAACATGATGTCGTAATGGCCTCTGCGTAAGACATCCCACTTCCTTCAGAGGTTTAATGTAATGTAAATGCTGCCATGTGCAGAACGCGCTTTAAAATCTCCTCTTTACTTACTGGGGAGCAGTTTTGGCATGCTGGGATCAGTTGATTCAAACACTGGCTCTCCTGACCTTGGCTGGGACACAGATCAGTTCCCCATGGACATCAGGAACACCACCTTGGTCATGAAGGTAAATTTAATTGTATTATGTTTTTAAACAGCAGATTTTAAAATAAAGTGCAGATGAGGGCATGGAAACTCTGACAAGCGACTAAAGTAGCATTGCGACTTCCTGACTGTTCTATAAATGTTATTGAGTTATTTTGATGGCACAGTGACATTTATCATGCATGTTCCCGGGTTCCAGCTTCTAGTCAGTGTTCTGCCTCCCAGTCTTTGTGTGGGGATAGATGAAACCATTCATGTTTGTTTGCATTGTTCCTCGCAGCGTTTGGCACAAATAAACGGTTCTGCTCCGGTCCAGTGAGTGTTCAGAGTGTGCTGCAACACACCTGACTCGAATCAGTTGGTTAATTCAGAAACTTGGGAGGAGTCAGCTGATTAAATCTGATGTGTTGCAGAAATCACATTTTTCTGTTGTTGCTTTCTGCAGCTGCAAACCTAAAGAGTAAAACAAGAAAGCTGATTTCATACTTTGACTCGGCTCATTTTGGTTCCACTTTTCTTCCCATCTTTGTAGGAGCCTTACCTCCACAAGAAACCGTGAAGTAACCTCGATCAGTTCCACCGTTTGATCGATCAGAACCACAAACATAATGAATTTCCCAGCAGCTAAAAACATGTTTGCTGCATATTCTCTGGTCTTCATATACCACAGCTAACCCGACAGGGCTAACATGTTAGCATCCTGTTACCTTCATGCACCTGAAGCTGATCTGCATCTCACATTAAGTCCAGTATGAGCTTCTTAAGCTCTGGATATGGTAAAAAAAAACTCTGAAAGAAAAACTTGAGAGCTCATTGTAATGATCTTAATAAGGCTAAACTTATTAAGGGTGTTCAAGAAAATTGATTGCTGAGTTCAACACGTTGATTTGATGATTGCTACTGTATTGTAAACAAAACTAAAAACTATAAATAAAAGGTGTTTAAAAAAAATAAGGCTAAACTATCAGAAGTGATTCCTCTTCATATAACACATTATTTGTGGATGTGCTGTTGAAATCTGAGTAACTTTATTGATCATTACAAATGAACAATTAAGCTTTAATTGGCAAGAAAGGAGCTTGATGTTGATGCTTTGGCTCACTTTACTGGCAGCAGATGAGATGAGAGACAATGAGCCCAGTTATCACTTAGTGACTAATCCACTTGCAGACCATTGTTGCACAAGGTGGCCTGCAGCCAGGAGGCCTGAACTTTGATGCAAAGGTGCGCAGAGAGTCTACAGACCTGGAAGACCTGTTCATCGCTCACATTGGAGCCATGGATGCCTTCGCAAGAGGACTCAGGAACGCTGTTCGTATCGTTGAGGACGGTGTCATCCCTGGCATGGTGAAGGTGTGTCTGCTGCTCGGTTCCTGCATTTTATTGTTGTTGCACCGTTACTCATGATGTCTAACGTTAAACAGGACCGCTACTCCAGCTTTGGTTGTGGTCTGGGGCAGCAGGTGGAGCGCGGCGCTGCTACGTTAGAGGAGATGGAGGTAAGGCACCAGATTCTTCAACACAGAGGGAAAAAAGCTATTTAATAAGAGAGCAGGTAAATTATACACTAAATAATTATTCTTTTATGATTTCAGGAGTTCATCAAGCAAAATGGTGAACCCAGAACAACATCAGGGAAGCAAGAGAAATACGAATCCATCTTTAATCATTACATCTGATATAAAAAAAACACTGTAATGGCATCTTCCATAGTTTCATATGTGTGTTTCATCCTTTATGTTCAGCATGACATCACTGAGATTAGTATTGAATCAGCACATCTCTGTGTTACTGAGCTGCACATTCTCCTGATTATCCTTTACTGAATGACTGATAATAAATCTGTATCTTCTGATGTGAGAGCTTGTCCACACTTTAGGTTGATATCCACCAGATTCCCTCTTAGTTGACCTGGATGGGTCAGTCTCACCGGTCATCATTGTTTATGGTTTTACAGCGTGATACTGACGCTAGACTTCACCAGGCTCCAGAGGAATCTCTTAGTTTTATCCTGACAAGATACATGATTGTACGATGACGTGGGAGCAAACCCATATAAGTTTTAGCCTTTATCTCCAAGGGCAGACTCTCTCCAGAGCTCTGCCCTGAAGGACCTCTGAACAGACTCTCAGAAATGGTAATTTCTTTTTTCTGTACTATTTTCCTTTGTTATAATAAACCTGTAATCATTTTCACTTTACTACCAGACTCCTCATTATTGACCGATAAGTTTTTGCCTCAACATAGTGTTTAACTTTTCACCTGCTTTCAATGGCTCATTACTCTACCTAAAGGACTAAAAGTGACTTCAACCTGATTTCCTAGTAAATGTTATTCATTAGGCCTGTTAGAATAAAATATTTCAACCATGTAGGCTCGCAGATTAACCCCTGCTGACTGAATGAGGATGTTTGTCGTGTCTTTGGCTTCTTTATCAGGTTGTATCTGTTTTCTGTGTAGCTCTAATAAAGCTTGATGAGTGGTAGAAAATCACACTGGTTCCAGTGATGAGGCGCACTTATTTAATAGTAAAAAGTGTTCAAAATAGGCTAATTTTGTGTAACATGTAAAGCAGCTTTGTCAATTTGCAGTTTTTCAAAGATCATTAAGAATAATTAGCACAATGCAAATTCACATCTTACAGTTTAATTTGTGTTAAATGAATCCATAAGATACATTTGCTTCATTTTAACTCATTTATAAAAAAATAAATAAAAGTTTCCCAGAAAGCGACGGATTGCATCAAATCCCTCTGAGTCATCCGGCTGTGCATGGGACGGATGATGTCTGTGGAGAAGGGAAGCCTCCAGCAGAACCTGGAAGTGGGACCATCTGCCACAAACTGGTAGGATGGAGAGGACAAGAAAACAAGCACAGATAATAACAACGTTATGTTCTGTATTTATACGTGGAGAATAAAGAAATGAAAGGAGGAATTAAGGGCCTTATATCACCCCAGCAGACTGAACCAATACATGTATGAATCACCAACTAAAAGATGTATATAAAAGCAATGCTTTGTGTGATGAATGTTTAATTTAAAACACTGCTCATAATAAGATTTTACTGTTTTACTCCTACATGGATTTATCCATCAGAGTCTCACCATGCCTAATGAAACGATTTATTATGTTTTTTTTAGTTGCTTGTCTAATTTGATTTGTATTATTGAAACTTTGTCTTATTTTCCCCGCCTTTTCTAAATCTGCTGAAATCCAATCGTTTCTAATCTGAGATGAATACTTTCAGTGCATAAAGTCTACATGACAAATCAAAATAAACAACATACACCTGGTTAATGTGATTATTTGCCATATTTAACATTAACTGACATGTTGACTAAACCTCTGTAGAGAGGTCCCACTCTGACGTTTTTTCTGGCAGCCTGCTACGTGTCACCTCTGTGTGATATAAACTTTTACAGGTGTGCTACTTTCACCCAAAATCGTGTGGATCTCCATCTTTAAAAAACAAAAAACAAAACATAACTGGTTGCTATAGAAACCACGTACCATCTTGTCACGATCGTACATGTGTACGACACAAAGTGAATTTTCCTGTTAGACGTGATCAATCTTTGTAAGAGAAATGAAAACGCTCACCTTCCATTGACATCACATCATACTACAGACCTGCCGGACGGCTGTCCAATCAGCGAGGGAGAGGAACCCCAATGCCGACGAATCTGTCCAATCAGCGCAAAGCGTGAGCTCTGCTCACCGGGTTCTCGCTTCTGATTGGAGGATCTCGCAGCGCACCAGGCGGGACGTAGCACCAGCCAATCAGAAGTGGTCCGTCTGTCTTATTATGGTAAATTATTCAGCAGCATCCCCTGAACTATCTGCGGACAAATAACGTGGAGTTACTAAGAATCCCGCTGGTTTGGAGATAATTAATTGTTTTAGAGCACCGGAGGCACAAAATCAATACAAGAATAATTAGTAGTTTAACGTTTTTTGCTTGTGTTTAACTTTTTTTGGTTTGTACTTTTTTTTTTTTTTTTAAATAATTCAAGCTTTATTATTATTATTCTTAAAAGATGTGGATGTTCCTGGGTGTAGCAGCCTTTACATATATTTACAAAAAATCTAACTTAATCCTGACTCTTGCTTTAAAAGAGCCCATTATGGCCACAGCTTTATTCCTCACTGCAGGGCTGCTGCTCTCATATCTCAGGTTTGTTCATGGCCACAAGCTCACAGTCTCCTGGGTAATTAATTTACCATTCAGCGTCTTGTCTTGTTTACCGGCAATCGACCACTTAATCCCTAAAACTGCAACACGGAGGAGCAAGAAAGCAGAGAATAACTGTGAAAAGGTAAGACAATTAATCTGGACTTTCCTTGAGTTTTAGTGTGTCGAGTAGGTGGCTGAGAAATAGGGACTCCAGAGTTTAAGTTAATGATTATTTCTATATCTTCCTTGTTTGCAGAGCTGTAGAAGAAGAAAAAGAGTGGAAACAAAGTGCTCTGCCTCATCCTGTGGTCCATCTGTGACCCCAGAGCCAGATGTGGTGATAGTTGGGGCAGGGGTCTTAGGCTCAGCAATGGCAGCTGTCCTGGCCAGAGATGGCAGAAAGGTGACGGTGGTGGAGCGGGACCTGAAGGAACCTGACAGGATAGTAGGAGAGCTGCTGCAGCCTGGGGGCTACAGAGCCCTCAGAGAGCTGGGGCTGGAAGGTTGGTTACTGTGAAATCCTCATTTGTACTCGTTTTTGCTTTTACACATGTCCTTTATGCTAAAATCAGTGGCCTTGTCAGGCAGATATAACAGTGAAGCTCCTAACCTTTGCTCCACAGTATGTAACTGCACCCGTCGTGTTATTTTTGGCCTTCAGATTCAGCTGAAGGTCTGGATGCCCATCTGGTGAAGGGCTACGTAATCCATGACATAGCAAGCGGCACAGAGGTGGAGATCCCTTACCCTGAGGAGGGGGACAGCGTCCAGTGTGGACGCGCTTTCCATCACGGTCGATTCATCATGGGCCTGAGGAGAGCCGCCTTGGCCGAGCCAAAGTGAGCAGCATCATGAGGAAAACAAATGGCCCAGATGGTGTTAATGGATGACAGAGCTTTGATAGCTCTGTGTTAGTAAGAGTCGTCACATCTGTCCATGAAGAGATATTATAACTATCTTATAGCGTCACATAAACATCCTGTAAAGGGTTTAATACACCCTGTTCTGTGACAGCATGTCTAATTGATCATTTGCGCCCTCTAGTGTTACATTTATAGAAGGCACGGTGACCAGTTTGGAGGAGGAGGATGGCTGTGTTACTGGGATCCAGTACAAAGATAAAGAAACTGGAGACATCAAGGTGAAGAAGTGTTTAGATGTATTAATCCCGCTCACTTCTCGGAAAATGATGCCATATTGTGTGTTCTTCAGGAGATCTGTGCAGCTCTGACAGTGGTGGCTGATGGTTGTTTCTCCAAATTCAGAAAGAGTCTGATCACTGGGAAAGCTCGCATCTCCTCTTTCTTCGTTGGATGCTTGATGAAGGTATTTATAGAGAAGATGTAAATAAATAAGGATTTGTTAGAGGCAAAGTTGGCCGAGGTTTTGGAAAGCTCTCGTTCTCCCCCCCTTTCCTCACTACAGGACTGCCCCCAGTTTAAATCCAACCATGCAGAGCTGGTGCTCGCCCACCCCAGCCCAATACTCATCTACCAGATCTCCTCCTCTCACACCAGGGTGCTTGTAGACATCAGAGGGGAAATGCCTCGAGACCTTCCGGAGTACATGGCTGAGAAAATTCACCCTCAGCTGCCAGGTAAATGGTGGACGAGCTGGTTTATCTGGTTTTTGTTGTGTTCAGGTATAATAATCTGTAATGAACAATGACACCTGGCTGGAGAAAGAATGGCTCTAGTGGGATAAATGAGGTTTATTTAAAGCTCATGCTCATGAGGCAATGAGGCCAGAGGTGGTGGTCAGGAACACATCCAGACTTGCAGAGGGTATCACCGGGGAGGCAGCGCTGGAAGGATTTGACATTCATGGAGCGCTCTGCTATTCACATAAAATATCAAGATATATATATATATATATAACCTCCACTGAGGCCCAGCGGGAATGGAGGGGTCACCTGCACTGGTGCATTGATGAATGTACACATAAACACCAAAAAGAAAGGCTTTTTTTCTCATTTTCTTTGTGCATGTTCCCAGCATGCACTGGTACTTTCCTCCACATAGCCAACAAACTGATAGACCTCCTGCAATCTCGCTTTCTTTCCCTCTTTCAGAGCATTTAAAGGAGCCTTTCATAGAGGCGCTGCAGAACGATCGACTCAGGTCCATGCCCGCCAGCTTCCTCCCTCCCTCTCCTGTCAACAAGCCAGGTTGGTGAAGTCCTATGGCAGCGTGACATAAAGCTGAAGTAACCAAACCGATGATGCATCCTGGGAAAGTGGTATTTTCCTTTGGCCGTTACTGTAACCATTAAGGAGGATTACATTAAGGTAATCCTGAAGCTTTCCAAGGATGTGTCAGACCTTTTCACCATTTTGGTTAATGGATACACGGAACATGTGTCTCATTAGGAAGGCAATGCAGGGTTATGCTGCTGGGTGCCTCAAATTCAACTTAAAAGAAACAGATTGGACTTTTAGATTCAAACTACCAGCAGCAGAGAACAAGATGCTCATTGACCTGAAAGTTTTAGCAGATCTGAGGCTTTCTGGGAGTTTGTTCCAGACATGAAGAGCATAAAAGCTGAATGCAGCGTCCCCATGTCTGGTTCTGACTCTGGGAGCTGATGAAAGACCGGATATGGACCCCTTAGCAGAACATGAAGGGGTCTGCTAGGTTCAAACTGGGTCAAGAGTATTCTGGTCCTCTACCATTTAGAGCGTTATTCTATAAATCAGCCCAAGTTCTGCCCAGTTTTATTTATTCAGTCACACAGAACCAAACGTTTACCTGGAATCTTTTAGGATCTGATTCAATAAATAAATATTTTAATCAGCAAGCTTAAGAAGGTTCAGGTTAGAGGTTTTACAATGATTTTTACTCCACTAGCTGATGAACCCACCTGTTAACTGACCTGTTACAGCAGTGTTGCCCAACCTTTTTTGACCTTTGTACCCCCTGAGCTACTTTTGCCCACCACAAGTACACCTTTAGTCAAAT
>JBAMIG010000006.1:23131455-23167685 GCA_037177335.1 Kiunga ballochi | reverse complement strand
ATATGTGTAAAATGTGTGGGAAATGAAGCCAATGCAGAAGTTTGGTTCAGCTGTGTGTGTGTGTGTGTGTGTGTGTGCGTGTGTGTGTGGACAGGCCCTGCAAGTGCAGCCAGGAGCATAAGGTGATGCCATATGGCAAATTGGACCTGCTGCCATCGTCTATAGATGACAGCTTCAACAGAAATTCATTAATGTTTGACAGAGATATGGATTTCTGTGATTTATGACTAAAATGATGGGATTTTAACACTTAGCTCTGGGTACAAACACGCCATTTTCAAAGTGTGTGTGACTGTGAGTCAGGTGTGTTCAACATACCGTCACTTTCTCTAAATCGGCTTCGGAGGAGGTGGGAGACAGGGGGCTGACAGGACTGAGGGAGGGGGAGCTTCCGACACTGGAGACGTACTCGGGATCAGGGACGTACAGAACCTGCAAACACAATCCATGTCTGTATTTACACAGGTGATTTCTGCGCACACACACACACACACATAGAAAAACAGTTAAATAACATGAAATCATGACAGCTGTCTCATGTTATTGACAAGAGAAACAGACAGGGGGAAGTGATGATGATGATGGTAGTTCTGAGTCTGATCCAGCAGTGATGTAATAATATCAGGTGGTTTTAATGACTATACATTTATTTATTCACAGGACTGCAACTAATATTTTACCATTATTGATGCATTTTACTCCAGTAAATCAATTCATTGTTTGTTTTCTAAAATGTCATTAAATGGCAAAATATCCTAAGAGAATTCCCCAAAACATGACATTTTAACAGCAATGTTATAATGAAACAATGTTATAGCATTTATAACAGCGATTCAGGAGTAATGGGACTTCTAATGTGGGATTTGTAATGCAGGTATTGAAATTAATTAGCTAAAATGAACTTTTGCCCTATTTAGTTCAGATTTAGAGGCTAATAATTACTTATGTCGGTATAAATATAAGTGAAACACCAAACAGGGCGAGGACAGCTTAGGCTAGCATAAATGCTGAGAAAAGAATCCACATAAAATGAGGATTAACCAGAATATGGTGGAAAATACAGAAATATATAGTTTATTTCACCTGTAGAAGCTGCAGGTTTAAGCTTTTAAACATGTTACAGGAATTTCAGACACTTTGCACTTAGTAAGTTTATTTCTTCATCTTTTCATTTTAAGGAACCAAAAGAAGTAAAAGTACTGTTTAACATGTCAGTGAACATGCTTAAGAAGCGTATCTTTGTAGTGATAAAGTTAGTATTCATTCATTTTCTCTACAGCTGAATCCAGCTGAGGGTCCAGCTTCTAGCAGGAGGCAGTAGGTACACCTGGACAGGTCGCCAGTCCATCACGGCCTAAAGAAAGAAATTCTTCCTGATTCCTGTCATTGCACAAAACTTTAAGGTGGAGATATAAAAAAATAGTGATACATTTTTTTATTAAATTATTTATCTTGTGTGTAAAAAATGTCACTTTGTACTTTTAGAAAAAAATAGGCAGGCTTTATTGCAAATTAAGCTAATCAATACAAAGACAGAGGTGTTAAAATGATCTCTGATCTACTTTAATTTAAGAGGCTTCTGAGTGTCGACTGAGACGAAAAGATCAAAGGAGATTAACTTTATTGTTTTTCTAATTCAGACAAAGCTTTTCATTGTAATGAGAACATCTTGGTTTGTACGGCGACTTTCTGGAGGAAATGTATATTTTGAGCACAGCTTTTGGATTTGAATGAAAGTCTACTTTAACTTGGTATATTAGTGTCATCTGCAGAGAAGAGGAGAGAGATGACGTCTGGATAAATGCTCCACACTGTTAAACTTCCCTTCTGCTGAGAGCTGGGAGGGAGGAGAGCGTGCCAGGCAGACTGGCTGTGTGTCCATTCGACCTGATTTGGTTTTAATGCCAGAAAATTCAGAACCAAAACAGATTTTTGGATGTTTCTCACTTTCCCTCACATACAAATAGAAAAAAAAAGAACAGTTGATCAATAGGGAAGCTACCAGAGGGCCAGCTAAAAAGGGATCTTTTGTGTGATGTAGTCAGAATCACATGTTTTATTATATTAATAATCTTTTTAGCAACAAATTGCATCCTAATGGGGCGAGTGGCGTAGTAATTAGCAGGCAGAGAGTAGAGATGTGGTTTGTGAGTCAGTGAAAGTGGGTGGATAAAAACATGCAACGTGTCGTGTTCTTTAAAAAAAACCTCACATTTCCAGTTTCTCAAAAGAGGCTTCGAGCCTGATCAGGTGAAAATGAGTTTGGGGTGTTGGTGAGGCTGAAGTGGGATAGAGGCGCGGCGGAACATATCAGTGAGGACGTGCACGGCGGTTCAAACCTGGCCAGGCACCACTGCTCTGGAGAACAGCTTGTTCAGCTGAACCAACTCGTTGGGTGTGGTGTCAAACTTGAGTGCAATGTTGTTCAACGTGTCCCGCGATTCCACCTGGACCACAAAACAAGAGAGAAGACATTTAAAGAAAGAAAGGAAAAGCTGTGTTTCAGGGCCTGTCCTGCAAGCTGCACAGGAAGCATGAGGAAGATCTGACACACAGGAGGAGACATAGCATCTGAAGAACAGAGCTGTGAAATGATTTCTTTAAAGGGTTTAATGCGCCATGTGTTCTGCATGTTAGACTTCTGGATGTTACGCAGATTAAAGCCGTCATCTGTTGACCAGAATAGATTCCCATGATATTCAATGCAGCTGGCAGCGATATAAACTGACACGAGTGTCCGTTGTTATCTCGTCAACCTCCTGCATAGAAATATTTACAGCTTCCTCCAATTATAAACAAAAGTCTGAACAAAGTCTGACAGAAAAACCGGAAACTGAAATAATCTTTTAAATTGCGGCTTCATCATTTTTAAATGATTAATATGAAACAATATTTGTCAATTATTTTGTCTAAAATCAGCATAACATTAGGAAAAAACATGTTCTTAATAAGGAATCTGCCTCTGATGTTTCACAATGTGAGCGATTCATTTTAATCTGGTCTTTTTAGATTTACTTTAAAGCCTTTTGCACAAATAAAATGCAACAGAAAATATTCTAAGCAGCCTGCTTTTCATCTAAGAAATAGCAGAGGTATCTCTTTCCCTTCACATCTCTGTGCCCTCATCTAACAACCAGCTAAAAGATGGACCAATTTTATTTGTCCAGCTCAGACAGAAATGAGGTTCGCAGCTCACCATCTATCCTATTACGGCTGGGAAAAGAGGCATCGCTTATGCTAGAGCCAAGTTTCCATCCCAACTTATTGATGCAAGAGATTCAGCTCAGTGAAGAACGTACACCACACGTCTGAGCCTGACTGGTACCAGTAATAAGCTAACAAACTGAGAACCAACCAGTTCCAACTGGTAGGAGCATCTGTAGGAGTCAGCTGCGATGGCAAGCCTTGAGAACTAAATAAGTAACAAAAGCAAGCGCATTTAGCTGTACGGTTGTGACTGCACAGCGGTGTATACAAAGTGATGTAAACCATAATGTGCAGAGTTTTCCTGTCAAAACCAAACACAATCCCATGTTGCCCCTGCAAAGAAAATTTAAATTCAACACAGAAATTTCTAAAATTTATCATAACTTTGACCTTATTTTATCAAATTTTATTGATGTTTTTACATTTTTTGCTGCCTCTTGGCCAGGACTCCCTTGAAAAAGGGGTTTTTAATCTCAATGGGACCTTCCTGGTTAAATAAAGGAATAAATAAATATACAAAAAAACATTTTTGCGTGAATTTAAATATATTAAAAATGTTAATAAAATGTTACCAAAAGAGGAAAAAGGAGTAATTTTAGCTGAAATAGAACGGATCATGTAGGTTGTTGTGGTTATACCCTGTGCTCAGCTGCAGCACCTTGCAGTGTGACACAGGTGTGTTCACTTGTCTCCACCGGTTAGGATCCACACAACAGAGATGTGCTCCATGTGTCTGAAATAGTTAAGCATCTAACATGCCCAGTGGGACTTTTTTACCTTCCAAATAAGGCTGACATCCATGCCAGGAAACGCCTGTATGCGCAAGAAATGCGCTGCAAGTGTAGAAAGTTAAGCACAAGGGAGTAAAACCCCCAAAACCAGACAAGCAAGGTTGAGCTGTGCATTTAGGGCACGACACCCTGGCAATGTGTGTTTAAGCAACAGTCATGGGACTGCATCATTTAGCTTCACACAGTCCCAGAATAAAACCAGAGAAAGACAGCTTCCTAAAATTCTTGACATGACAGACTGTTTCCATGAAGATGCTTTAGCAGAGACAGACGGGACAGTCACAAGCTGGAACATCGTTATCATGGAGTCATTGTGTGAGGCGGAAACACATGACAACCAATAACCAATTCAGGAAAAGATGGACAACATATAAAAGCCTAGAAGCTAATAAATATCTGCAAATGTCTACATTTTGTTTCAATGAAGGGTTCACAAGTGAGTGGAATTAGGGTAAAGCAAAAGAGTTCTGGTCATTCAGAGATTATGTGGGAAAGATCTGGTTTGCTTTGATGACATTAACATGCAGTTGTGTCTTTACTGAGCAGCATCCCAAGATTAGAAACAGCTCCTGCAAACCTTTTTCCAGCAATAGATATTAACACACTGACAATGCACAGAGGAAGGACATTATGAGAAGCAGTGAGGGAAAGAAAGAGAGCGAGAACTAATACAAATCATTTTTACTAACTGGATAGATTTCAGAGTAGGGAGAAGTAGACTGTGTGTGTCAGTAACATAACTTCAAGATATATTATCAGCAAGTTAGAGTAAATCAGTAAATCTGTGTTTAAATATCAAATTTATAGTATATTGTTACATAAACCTGCAGAAAATTCTAGACCAGGTTGATGCTTTTATATTGAAATCCAAGCTAAATATTCTAAAATCAACCACTAAAAATGTTTCATGCTATTAAAATTCAACCCAAAAGCCTGTTTTTAAATAACTAAATATAATAAGTACATTAATTAGATTGAAAAAAAAGCATTAGTTTCTGTTCACATTCCTGTCCCATTTTTCCAGTCAGACTCCAGATGAGGAAAGACCACTGCATGCATCCAGGGAGAAGAAGACACTGCTGACATATTAGCTCTGAGAGAAAGCCCTGAGTATAAAGTGTCACATGAGAAAACCAGCTAATGATGGCAGAAATCCAGCTGGAATGGCTCAGAAAAGACAAAAGAGCACAAACGTACAGTGACAGTAATACTGCCGGGTCACTTGTTTTGGCTCTGGAGCACAGCTCATTAGCTTCTTGGAAGCAAAATGTCCACTGATTCTGGACAATTACTGGCAGCAACATTGTCCATTGTTGAGCAATTAAAAGAGTGGGAGACGCAGCATCTTGAGACTCGGGTTGAAACATCAAAGCAAGTTTGGTCTCAGCTATGAAAGGTCGAGTAGCTGATGCAGGACCATTTTGAAGGAGTTTAAGCAGAGGCCTAACAGAGGCCTTATTGTGGGCTTTGCTGAGTTCAGATGATCCAACCTCTGGGGGGACAAACTAATAAGAGCGGTGGTCGGTCACGCTGCTGGGAGACATTTTCCCTGACTCAGCATTCACAGCTACACAACAATGAACAATGCAGAGCAGGAGTGCACGGGTGCTGCAAGCCCAAAGCCGGCACAAATCTATTGCAGGTGGTGCATATCTGCACTTCTTCACCTTTAAAAGATTATAAGCAGAATAAGGTTTAGATTATTTCACAAATATTAAGAAGAGGAACGATGAATACATAAAAAACTAACTGTTTATGCAACCTGCTGTAATTCTGCATGTTTAGTATCAAAAACGGGTCCAGATAGTTTTCCCTTGATAGCTCAAGAGAGAAATAACAGCAGTTTACTTTCTATCAGCTAGATTTGCCTTGATAACATGTTAATATGATCCATTTTTAAGAAATAAGTCACATTAGAGAGGATCCCTTGTATTTCAGATGTTATCTGATACTTTTATATTCATACAGCTTGTTTATGGTTCAATGGTTTAATCAAAGCTGAGATTGTGATAAACAGAAGCCGCATGTCCACGAGGCCAGAGGAGACAGAGACAAAACAACATGGATCGCTCATTTTGGTCCATAACATCGTAGCAATGGAAAACTCTGCATTGATTTATTTCTTTGATCAGCAGAGAATCCAGTGATGCTGAACCACAACAAAGACTTAAGAAGGATGGGTTGACAGGCCAGTGTCCCATCTAAAACTCCTCCTCACAACTCTGGTCATTAACAGCGACTCTTGGACACCTTTTTGTCAGTAGACGATTCGTCAGCCTATCGGCTCAGCAGAGGGAGTCTTACTAGTGGTTCAAACAACAGCAGCATGTCAGTTTGATAAATATCCTGTCGTGTAGAAGGATGGGGGATGTCAAGAAGATCAGAGCCAAGGCGACAAAGTCTTCGTGACACGAGCATGACGCACACAAACATGTACCTAATGTGGATTTACAGCAGGGCCATGAAATACAGAATAATACCTTCTGTGGCATGATTTCACATGAAACCTCACATCCTGGAAGCATTTACAACTGCATGGTCATTGGGGAGAAGTCCTCGGTAAGTGGTGCAGCATTTCAAGTCTGACCTTTTGTCTAACAGAGTCAAATTCAGCTGATTTATTTTAGTTATGAAGATGAAGAGTTAAAGGGTCTCCTACAGTGTCGGTGTCTTTTATCTGGCTGCTTCGGCAGGAAGCATCGATTCTCCCTGGGTGCTTTTTGCCACAGTCTCATCCACAAACTATTTATTTTTAGCTTCATAGCTCCTCTGCTGCTCAGTACAAAGCCATCTTATAGGACATTCAGGGTTTGTGGGACATTTAAAGACTCAAAGCTCTGCTTCAGCGCAGCACTCACCAATATAAGGTCAGAAATTTGGCTTAAGTAAAAAAAAAGACTAAATTCTTGCATCTAAAACTCATTCATTCTGGTAACTTATGCATAAACATTACAAGTCACATGGTTGGGCTGATCTGGGCACCAAAGATGAACCCCTTTAGCAAATCTAGCTCTTTACATCACAAAAGGATTGCAACAACTGGCACATTAGACTCCAGCAAACTTCAAAGATGCAAGCATTGATCGCACTGTAAGAAGAGATATCTCTGACTCAATTAGGCGGCAGAGGACAGGGAACATGCAAACGTGACCCACTGATAAAGACCTGATATTGACACATTGACAGAAGGACGAGAGAGGGAGGGACAGAGAAAGTAATCACAATTAGGATCATGGCCGCTAATGGTAGGTGAACCCTATCCTCTTCTGCACTGGATCAATAATCCTCATTATTCATCTCAAACTGGAATGAATAATTAGGCTTGTTCCTGTTCGGGTGACACCTCTCTCTGTGAGGAAAGGACTGATGGGGGTGACCGCTTTTGTAAATTAAGGGAACCTTTTTTCTCTCAGTGGGAAAAAATGAACAAATCAGACGATTGAAACAAACATTTAAGTCAAAAACACCTGTGATTAAAGCTTTGACGGTCTAAAAATGCCATTAAGAGGAGCAATCTCTCCACTTATATACCAAAGAAGTCAAGCTTCATCATGACAGTTGCCATGGCAACCTGGTCATTGGTTCATAATGGTATATGCATTGTGCAGCTACACATTTGCCAGTCATCTGCAGGCCTACATTTAGAGCCGTTACATGTTACATGGGATGAAACCAGATTAGTGTTTTCGGAAGAAACGCAGAGCAAGTTTTTTGTCTCACTTTCAAGCCTTTGAAGATTCTTCCTCAGGTCAGCCTTTGACCCGACGCTCCAGCGCTTCAGGTTTTAACAGCCGGATCTGACACAAACCCATGAACCTAATGACACATAAGAACCAGCGAAGCCAAGAGGGGCTTGGTGTGACATAAAAAAGCCAAAGCAGAGACTTTCATTCTTTACATTTGTTCTATTTTTTTAAATAGCTTCCTCTGCTCCAACAAAGAGACAATTACAGAGAAGGCTTAGATTACAAATAATATCACACACCATGTTCCCTGGTCTGCCTTTCTAATTCATCTGGTCCGTACTGGCTTTGCAAGAGAATCGGGCTGAGAGTTGTAACCAACATACATTTACACATTAGGAAGTTTAAACATCTTCATTTTGCTACTAGAAGTGCTGGTGACACAACACATACAGTCAGTGTGAGCCTTATAAAGCAGCCTACTTATCCAATGATTTATCCAACAGTGTCCATCTTCTCTATATTCAGTCCACTGACTGGACCCCATTCCTATCATAACTATCCAGACGCTCTCCAGTCCCATCTATCCACTTATTCTGCTCTCAGAGAGGGAGCTTTGGATAAGCTAAAACAGTAGGATCTCCTCTGCAAGCCAGCACTGAATAATGCAATCAGACTGACTGATTTCAGGAAGGTGCAGAGTTAAGATTAGTGTAGGTGTGTGTGTGTGTGTGTGTGCGCACACACCCGGTGTTTGGAGTATGACTCATCTAAAGTCCCTCAACTCCCCTAATGACCACACTGCTTCCTCTCAAACCCAGCAGAGATCAGCTAAACTCGAGACCAGTGACAGACTATGACCTGGCTCCACTTTTATCAGCTTCTGCACCAGAATAAGAAAGTGTCAATTATAAAGCAAAAGATTTACTGTAGCTCTTAAACTCCAAGTTTTGCTTTTGGCCAAAAACTGTTCATAACATTCAGCAGTCAGAGCTTTTAAATACAAAGCTTTCGTTTCCGTCCTATAAATGACACAAATTTGGCATGGCTGCTTAGCAACACTTCAGGATTTTACATTCACACGGATATAAATCATTTAATTTTATTACCACTCATTTGTTTATAAATATAATTTTACACCACAAATTTTAACCTCATTTTGGCGCTGAGCAATACAGAAATACCTAAAGACTGTGCAACCAACAGGACGAAGAGGCACCTTTAAACCAGGCGATCCTCCTACACTCAGTTGATGGATTAATGTCTCAGGTGACCGTCCAACAGGGCGGAGAGTTCAAAGCACAAACCAGTCACTGAATACGATGCACAATCAAGTCAGCAACCAGAACATGGTTAATAAATCTGACTGCTGCTAAAAGGACTACATAATAAATCCTGACAATGGCCTTTGTTCTTTCCTTTTCTACTCTCACGGTGAGACGGTCCCTACTCTCCAAGCGACTCTTTACTCACTAAACAAAATATAATGAGAGCTCAGCAGGGCCAGTTCTGCTGAGAGCTGTGCAAACGTGTTAAAGGAGCAGGTCCAAAACTTTACCAAACATGGATAAACTTAGTAGAATACTATAAGTGCCTCACAAGAAGGAGGACATTTATGTGCTCTTACTTTTATTTGCTGTCCTTTACCTAAAAACAAACAAAAAAGCAGTTGTTTTTTTTACACATTTTTAAAAAAGCAAACAGCATCTTTGCAGGGGTGTGGGTTCATATGCCTTCATAGACATGAACTTTAGACACCATAGTAGTCTGTCTCCTGCTAGAGGCATGAAGTAACCCCTCATGTTTGCTAAATGTATCTGAGGGACTCGTCCCCAGTGAGGACATGGAAGCAGGATAGGGACATCATTTTTACCCTATATCCCCATATTTTCAAGTGTTACATACATTTACAAATCAAACCTACATGATTTCTACAATCTTTAACTAATCACAGAGAGAGAAGGGCTTTAGATTCTCTGTATTTACAACCAAACTGCATCATGTTAAAAAAAGCCATTATAACCATTAGCAAAGCCAGTGGGACTGGCATAGCTCCCTAAAGCTAAGTTGGTTTATGGATACTCAATAGTTTCTATCTAGCGATGGAAAAACATGTTTCCACTCCACTAAGGGGTCTGCAATGTTTTATTTTCCCCATAAACCCCTTACCTTTACAGCCTTATAGTGGTTGTGCTGCAAGGCCAGGTCTCTACATAACTGGGTAGGGATTAGTGAAATCAAAGTGGTTTTTCTGAGTTGTTGTTTTTGTACTTATTAAATTAAGCAGCAAAACATTAACCTGAGTAGTGGCGATACTGTGGTGTGTGCAGTGTTTCCATGTAAAGTACTTTGAATTGTCCTGTACATGACAGGTGCTATACAATGAACTTGCCTTGCCCCGTGGCCTTGTGTTAAGTTATTTAAAACATTTTGAGCTAAAATCTGATTGGATAACTTCCTCCCTGCCCCTTTTTGTTTATTTTTTCCCTTGATGCCTCATGTGTCTGGAGATAAATACATGTGGACTGTCTGACTTTGAATGACTTATAGCCTGTTTGGAAGGTCCCCTTTACACACACGCACACACACACACACATACTCTGTCTGCATCCCTATATCTGAGCATCTATCCCAGTTTTACCCAGAGAATTTGGGCCTTTTTTAAATGGATGCAGGTCAAACATGGCTGAATGGACTGGGTATTGTCTGTGTGGAGAAATCTGGTTTGCAGATGCAGATTATTTCTAAATACAAAGGAAAAAAATTCACAAGAGACAGAGAATGATGAGAGGTAAAAAGGTGAGAAAAGAGAGGGAGGGAGGCTGTTCTGATAAAGCAGCACGAGCAAATCCTCCTTTCTTCCGCTGGATTCGAGGCGATATTTATAATCTTATCTGCTGAGAGCGAGCGAAATAAGGAAACTCTGGCGACCGTCTCCTTGGTGCAGGAGATGAGTTTAAGATAAAGCTGCTTCTCAATCAATGGGACGGTGTCTCATATGCTTGGCAACACAGCTTCTTGTCAGCCCTAGGCTTTCTCGTGATGTGCTGTTTTGGTATGTCAAGTCACAGGACAAAATCCCTGGCAAAGCTCAATGCATCTTTTAACACCATCAGTAATATATGGGGGTGGGGTGGGGGGTAATAAGGGGAAAAATACAGAGAGAAAGAGAGAGATAGTCAACAAACCCAGGAATTGTACGTTGTACAGTTTATTAAAGACCTTAAATTTCCCTGGTTTTGGCAACTCTCTGGCTTTTATCTCATCAGGACTGTGACACAACAAAGATCCTTTTGTAAAGGTGAAAGTTGTTACAGGTAAACAACGGTCGTGTCAATCAGCAGGTCTCAAATGACTGGCAGGAGAGGCAGGTGTGAGAAGTGGGGTGCTGAGACCTGACAGCGGAGAACTCGTCAGGATAAACGGGGAATGGAGATAGCAACGACGACCACAAACCCTCTTCTCCTCCTTTCCTGACAGAGACGGGCAGCTCAGCCACAGCATTCCCACTCCTCACTGTTGCCACGGAGAACGAGGAAAAGCAGCCTGACTGCAGCTGGATTTGAGGGTCATTTGAATAACACAACCAGTCAAAACACAGAAAGCTCCGTTTTCACTTCATGCCAGGGAATTGTACTCCTCTCTCACTCACTCTAAATCTCTCATTCTCTCTCTATTTCTACCTCTCTCTCCCCCCCCCCCCCTCCTCCTTCTCCCACACAACAGCTAAATCAATAGAGATGACAACGCAGTTGGAAGGTCATTCACCGAGCTGTGTGGTGGAATGCTCGGCGTTTTGCAACGCAGACAATGAGTGGAAAAATAAATACACGTTGCAAACAAACACAAGTCCTGCCAGCACTCCTGCCCGTCTGTCCTGCTCTGGTCCAGCTGGAGGACCAAAAACAGAGCTGCCACCATTCTCCTTCCTTGTACATCAACATGCAAAATGGAGCTGAGACTGTAAAGCTGCAGGTGATTTTTAACAGAGGGTATACAGTTTCCATAGGATTTATGTCAACTATTACACAAGCCTCTTTACACACACACACACTAAAACACACTGTCCTCTCCATGTAAACAGTTCAGAAACGAGGTACATTTTGCAAACAAAAGCTGCCAGCATGGTCAGACAGAGCCTTCACAACAAAAACAACTGGAGCTAGTCAGAGCTGTACAAAGCACCAGCATCAGACACATATATACACACATCCACTGAGGGGGGAAAGCATTAAAAAGCCATGAGAACATTAACAGGAAAGAGATCAGAGTTGACTCCACGTTACTCACAGAATATTCCATGGTCCCTTTGGGTCTCTGGAACGACATGCGCCTTCCATCCTTCTTTTCTGGAGTCTTCTTCTGGCCAGTGTCTGAAAGCAAACGAGGCAAGGTACGCATTACATTCATGTTCCTCTCTCCCCAGCTTGTCACAAGCTGCCGTTTCCCAGCCCTGTGGGTAGACAGCTCATTCGTCAACAGTGAGCAAGCGAGCCAGCCAGCCTGCGATGTGAGCTGCAAGCACCGGACCTCTTCCTCTCTCTCTCTCTCTCTGGCTCTTGCTCTGCTTCTATCTTCCTATTCTTGCTCTCTCTCTATCATGTCGTCCTCCCCTCGCTCTGCCTTCCTCTCTCTCCCGCTTCTCCTCCTAGCCCGCCATGTAGCGCAATGACAGCCGTCGAAAGCGCTTCACCTTGCCTTCCCTCCCCTGTTGCCTCTCACGGCTGACAGAGACCAGGCTGACCTCCATCAGGGCACCGCTCCTCTGGTTGTGAGCCAGAGAGGTGGAGGAGGAGGAGGAAACGGAATCACATGGGGAAGCGGGGAATGCTAAAGCTAGAAATGGAGAGGGGGGCTAAGTGGGGGCTGAACCAGAGGGTGGATGGAGGGAAAGGGAGGGTTCAGAGCTACATGCTGGTTGGGTAATAGAGGGATGTTGCAAGAAACAGTGACAGTTAAAGAGACTGACTGTAGGTGTGGGAAAACAAAAGCATTTTCAAGATAGCAACTACAGCTTCCTTGCTTCTTCTAGGAAAGAATGGGATTAGCCCAAGATCAATGTTTAAACCAGAAGACGGTGCTGCTGGCAGCTTGGCTTGAAGACATTAAACAGACAAAACTCAAACATATAAATAAAAGATGTTGAAGGGATGGATATGTAGGTATGATGAATGGAAGCTGGAGGAAAGCATATGGAAATGATGGGGGCTGTGAGTGAGCAAGAAGATGAAGGCAGAGGGTGGATGGAATATTGAAAACCAGTCAATAAGTCAGACACAAGAGAGATGAAAGACACGGGAAGGACAGTGTAGGGAGGAGATGTTAGTCTAAGGGGTTTGACAAGGAGATAAGGACGACTCGTTAAAGCACCTTAATGACTCTGATTCCAGGCTTTCTGTTCGTGATTGCTTGGTATTTGAGCATAGAGAGAAGATGATGAGGGGAAAGGTTGCTGCATATGGATAATGGATTTATGCCGGACATATTTTAACCCAGTGCCCTCAAACGCTTCTTCTCTTACAAGTATTGCCACATGATTAACAAGAGTCCTTGTAAATGTCTTTCTTCAGGCACCTCACGTAGCTAAAATCATGAGTCATCCACCAGCGTTGCTTTTTTTCTGGGGTCTTAGGCCTGACAGCAGGTGGGGGGTGGGGGTGCTGCTGCTTCAGGTGTTAATCTCAGGTGTTAAAGTCACTGTGACTTATTTCATGAAACGAACACCGAAGTAATTCAGACTAAGATGTAACCTGGTTCATTGATATGAATTCCAGGTCAATATGAAATTAATTGGTTGATTCACGTTATAATTACAAAGTGTGGTTGTGGCAGCAGGTTAAAATGTGAGTGCAGAGGCAGACCAGCATGAAAACAGTAGCTAATATTCAGTTTGTTGGTTGCAGGAGCCAAATCAGTAAATAACAATGGTAGTACTAGCCTTCATAACATTTGTAGTTGCTGTGATTTACTGTTGACCACAAAACGGCTATAAATTTAAGTTATCTCAATATAAACATGAAATAAATACTCTTGAGATTCAAAAGTTCTTATCAAATGTAAACTGCTTGACAACTAGCAGCATTTGAAGTCAATTAGACTGATCAATTAAAGCATTAACAACCAGACCCACCGCTTCTTGTAAGCATGTATATATATATTGTATGAAAAAGTTGTACAGCGGTAAAAAATGGATGGATGGACCAGCTTGTCTGGTAAATATTCTCTTTAGGGCCTTTCTAGAAATGGAAAACAGATGCATTCCTATCGTTTGTTTTCACTTTCATTTTTTAGTTGCTGATTCTGACATTTGACTTTTATACTATAAAAAATTGAGGGTCAGTTTGATAATGACATGGTGGTAAAATCATAAAGTTTTATAGGAACACATCGGATCATGAGCCACTTGTTATTCTGTTTACATTAATAGGCCACAGATTTTATAGCAGGATGTACATTACAACCTGTACTTACCACAGGTTATTATAATTAGAGCCCAACCCATTAAATCGGGCAATATTAGCACTTTTCAAAATAATAATAGTAATTATTGGATGTTGTTTTGGTGGTTAAATGCTGATTTATTCTTCATATCTCATAGAAAAGTAAATGCTTATAAATGTCAGAATCCTGCAGAATGATGTCCTGGTGGTGTTTGTCCACTAGATGGAGCTCTGACTCTTCTCTGACACTTCTTAGCATAGCAAGCGTAGCTACTTTCACACAACACGACAGCAGGGCCGAGTGGAACCGACAGGTACGTTTATGATGACTTGTTCATTTTAGTTGCCTTGCCAATGTTTTGCTGCTAACCTGGCTAGTTACCCACTTATAGTAAATAGTGTTGCGTCCTGATGCTAAGTGTGATGTGTGTGGGGTGCGGTCAGAGAGTTTGATCTGTGATTTAAAGTGATTGGTTCATAACATAACCGAAATAAATGTGCATTTAGGGCAATAAGCGGTTCTCGCTGAGTGAAATGTCAAATGTCCAAACAAAAGAAGTATGCGGTAAAAATTATGCCTGCTACCATCTGATGCAAAGGTTGTACTGCATTAATTACATGTTTTTGTCTATGAGAAACCACGATACATATTTCCACTCAGAAAACATAGTCAAATAGTTACACAGGGAAAATATATTAATAATCAATTAATAACACTGTGGCCATCTGAAACCTAACTGAATGAAGTTATGACATGCCTACAGATTCTATAAAAACACTGCCTATACACCAAGAAGCTGTATTTTAATTACATGTGAGGATGTAAAACGCTCAGATTAAAACCAATGAAAACACCAGAAATGGTAAATAAATAATAAAAAAAGCACAAATACCTCCAGTCTACGTCATTAAACCTATTACATTCTCCTCTTTTAAAGAAACATAACACTGTTAGGAGCAACAAAATCTAATTGCAATCTAATGGCGGATGTAAGCTCCAGAGAATATACCAGAACAACAATAATAATTACAAATAGTGAGCTTTTCATCTGAAAGGTATGAAGATGCTGCATAAAAGGGTTGTTTTGCTAAACAAAGTGACTGCACAAAGTGTGGGTATGTGCCAAATCAATTACTTTGCATCCAAATAAAAACCTTGGAAGGATGATTGCTTTCATTGGAAAAATACACCACAGGGAGGCTGATTGCGCATGATTGGGTTCATGTTACTATTTAGAGGCTTCACGTCATAACTATGATTTCATGCTTTCTCGAAACATAATCCAGTGAGTGTTTTGTTTAATTGCAGGTCATGTCAGCGCTGCAGACAGCAAATTGTTCCCCAACTCAGATGCACACAAGAGATGCTGAACTGTGAAGGAGAGATTGTTTTTTTTGCTTCTGTTGATGTGTGCACCCACAGCTCTATTCATAAAACTGCTGCAGATTGAGGGGATAAACGTCAAATCAGTCAAAGTCTCAAACAAAGAGAATGAACAGGGTGGGAGAGGGTGAGGTGGAAAGAACAAGGCAAACAAGACAGTGGAAGAGAGGAGCAGATATGCATTAGCAGCAGGGGTGGTGGAACACTGGGAGGTGGTGATTGGTCTGAAATTAAACCTGACCCTGGATGGTCGCACAAGAAATGGGGATATTATCCACACAGACATGCAGTGGAGCACAGCATCCTTAATAACAAAAGCTGGGTTTTCATCCAACCCTGTAGGAAACCAGCAGCATCTGTTGTTTCTATAAAAGCTTTGCTTCTATACTGGGAATATGCTTAACGGGTCCAAAAATCACATCTCTTTGACTCATCTGCATCTTATGTTGTACTGGTATTGTGACTTTTAGTTAAACATATTTTCTTGTCTATATACACACCAAATAAATTATTTTTTCCCGTTTGAAAAAACTAAATGCTTCTTAGTGGTGGTCAACATGTAGCTTTTCAATGTCCGATGCAGATCAGAGTACAGCTAATATATAAGGCTCAAACCTGCTGTTTCTATTGTTAATCTGACAAAGTACATCTATAGAGAAATAATTTACTGATATAATTGCTTGAATGAAATGAAAACCCATCTATCCTACCCTCTATCTGCACCAACCCAGTTTTCCTTATAATCTATTCTGCAGTCTGCCGTCACTGCACTTATTTTAACTAAAACAATGCAAAAACCAAGTAAATGCCTACTAGCAATCAACATTGTTTTCCAGCAGCTAAACAAGCTGCTACTGAAAATGTGTGTGCATTCATTTTTAGTTTACAAACCTCAACAAATAAGTGCCCCTCAAGGCTAACACGTTTATATTCAGCCTGATAAATGTTGATCAGTCTTTTTAAATGCAGCACGGAGCGTTCATACACTAAACCAACATTATGAGCTGTAACCATGTTTTCTTTTAAGGCCAAGTCTGGAAATTAAGCAAATCATTTTTTGAATAATTTTTCCTTAAAAATAATTGGTGGTGACAAAAATAAGCTGAAGTAATATCTAAGTCTAACAGGGACTCATGCAAATACACTTGTTTGAATATTTGTTGGTTTAGAAGTTAAAAATAAATTAAAAAAAAAAAGGACCAGATCAGACATGTAGAGGACCTGGAATTTATAAAACCATCAATGAAGCAAAAGACTCCTGCTGGAATGGCAGAACAAGGAGCTTTAGGCAAAGCTCACTAAAGGGAAACGTGTAAAGAATCGGGTGTGTGGTTGTTACCAGTCTAAATCAATAAAAAGCAGTTCTGTTTGCTGAACGGTAGACTGGAAACCATCATAAAAGAAGTGAGCGAAGGTCGCTAGTTATCCAATTTGTTGTTCAACCAAGTAAAACAACAGTTACCATTGCTGACATGAGCGTCTTTAATGGTGTTGTTTCTCATAAAGAATGGCTTTAGTGGCTCATTAATGGGATGAATTACAAGAACACCAGGTCAACTGTGTGAGGGAGGCTGTGCTGAAAGGAGCCGCTGTGAAGCTGGGAGAAAAAGCGAAACAAAGGCTGCCTCTCATCAATCCAGATTGTAAACAAGTCACAAGAGCAGAAAAGCTGCGTTGCTTCCTGACTATATGTGACACAGCTTAATGCTCGCATCACTGCAGGAGAAGAAGCGGTCGACAACTTGACTAATTACAGCAAATCGTACGCTCACTGGACACACTTAGCTATACCTTGCTAGCACTGGGTTGGATTACCTCTCACCATGAGGATTGCCTTCATTCTTAGCAACATGGATTCTACCATCTGAATGCTGCATCTGTGTGTAGCGCTGCTCTGCTGGGGACAGGCGTACTGAAATCCTCTTTGTACAACCCGAGTGGCTCTGCTGATTTAGGACGGGAAACACTTTCATTGACATTGTGAGCGGCGTACTGCAGTGCTGTGACTGAAATGCCCACATAATGAATCCAACCAAGACAGAGGAGGTCACTTGTGGGACCACACAACACACACTAGTTCCTGCTATATCTATGCAGTAAGGACTGCAACAATCAGTCGACATTGCTGACATACGCAGACAATTAAAAAAAAGCTGTTTATTTGTTGACTATTGTGGCTCCAAAAGTAAAGAAATAAAATAAATAACTCTTTAGAGTGAGACATCTTTTTTTCTTCTTATCTCTGGTGAGAGCTGCACATGTGCGATAGAAAATCGAGCCAGGTGAAAAATATGGTGGATGGCCGGCGAACAAAATGGTTTGTATAAAAATTCTGGAGCCACTTCACATTAAACCTGCAAAATAAGATTAAGTACCTGTAAGATATGCGAAGCCCGGTTTGCATGTCACGTCAGTATGTCTGAAACGCTCAAACGTTTAAAGAGGAGGCACGTTGGGCTTGTTGAGGACGAGTGGGACTTCTCTCTGTAAGCTGCTACCATGTGCTGATTTACAGCAGATAAAACTGCCTCATTCCAGATAAAGAATAAATGGCTTGCATGTACTTTGTTAAAGGCATTTTAGCTTCAAAAGATTCACGGTATCCCTGTGTCTGATGAAATAAATGCTCATTAAAAAGGCAAAAGGACACCTGAACAGATGGTGACATTCCTGTGTATGAATGACCTGTCTGACTGACACAGTCATGGAGTTTCAGCAGAATGTTTTTCAGTGTTTTCTGATGCTAATCAGCCTTTTCTTATTTAAAAAAAGATCTTATTTAATAGTGCTTTTTAAAAAAATAAAATAAACAGAATTAGCTTAATATTAATAGTCAAATTAATAAAAGATGTATTTTTGAATGCATCCCATCTTTCATGTCTTTTTAGGTTGGACATGGACAGTGAGCTCATGGTCCAATCATGAAAATTAGATCTGTAAAAGAAAATACAGCAGAGGACCTATTTTTTGAGGAGACTGAATTTTTGGAGCCAGCAGCGGGATCCTCCACAGCAGGGGTCACAAACTTCAGTCTTCGGAGGCTACCATCCTGCAAGTTTTAGTGTTTCCCTGCTGCAACACCTGACCCAAATAAATGACTCATTAACAAGCAGATGTATAAGATGACACGTTGTTGAAGAGCCTTTTCATTTGAATCAGGTGTATGTCCCAACTGAACCTCACACCTGGCTGTGTGTTAGGCAGCAGCTGCTTCACCAGGAGAACTATACATCACACCTACATGGACATTCAGCTCCAGCAAACCCAGTCATTTTCCCCTTCTTTTTGTCTGGTGCTGAAGTGCAACATTCTTTGACGGCTTTGTAAATGTGCTGCCCTGGCCTATGCTCCGGTGGCCACAACTGCCAAAACAGAGCCACTACTCATTGACTCTCATGTAAAAAAGCAGAAAAAAACATGTTTACAGCCCAGTACAAAAACCCATCTCCATTGCAAGTCTTCCACTCATTAAAGCGCAGTGAAGGACGTCACTATAAGAGCTTGTGAAGATCATAATGACAAAGCAATAAACAGTTCAGCAGCTGTTGTGTATGGATCCCAGCAGCTACATATGTAGTTCCCTTCACTTTGTACACAGCTATAGAAAAAAAACTGAAGCACTGACAAACATTCCCCCGTGGTCTGATAGAATACACAAGCAGCCAATTTTGCACTGCTCCCTTGTTTCCTCTGCCTGCTGGCTATATACAGCCATCCCCAGATGTTATTTTTAGAAGCCCTTCCTTGTAAACAGTTGGGGAAGCAAGAGCTCTGCACCACAGCCACACTGAACAGGTGCTGCATTACTCAGACTTTCAAAACTTCAGAAGGCAGGAGGAGGAAGACTGGTCACCTGATTTGTGGACACAGCTGATACAGATACAGATTTAATGCGCGTGTTAAAACTATTTAACTAAATGCATTTGCTTTAATGTACACTTTAGTTTAGTTTAATTTAGACTCAGAGATTTGAATCTGTTGAAGACTGAAGAGGAAGTAACTAATTGGTTTAGATGGTTAAGAGATAAATCAAAGCTACACTTGTTCAGACACAAAGAACCATAAATCTGGTATTGATTAGGTACTTTAGCTGTTGCATCTCCTCTAACAGGACAAGGGATCACGACAGAGGGACAGAACAGAGCAGTAAATACACTGTTTTTAAAGATTCACAGCCGTTTCACAGCTTCAGAGTCAGCTTGCTAACAAGATGAGAATCCAGATAGGGACAGTGCTAAACAAAACACACTTCCTTTATCCTTCCTGGTGTGAGAGCAAGAATCTTTTCTGACATATGGGATCCTTACAGTTGATACCAAATGACAGGAGGTGGACGGAGGACAAAAATCATGCAAACATTTTGAAGTCTCTGCAACTGGTTTTTAACCATAACCATGCAAGTAATGCAACAATGATTTAATATTAAGAGAGGTTGATGGCTAGTCACACATGAAGCAAACAGGCAGATCACATAGAAGCTCACAAACAGCAACACTGTGTTCAAAGACTTAATGATGTTTGACTGGAAGAGTTAAGGGCTTTGTTTTGTGATGTGTGAGAGAAGTGACTTGCTGGTGTGAAGGTCTGTATGGTCTACTCGAGTCGAAACACAGCCCGACACGTGCAGTCATATTAACCCCTTCAAAATGCAATACATGCTGTCCAGTGAAGGAGCAGGATGCCGGCTGAGCGTTGCATAAACGTCAAGTTTAATAGAGCCGGGCTGCTTCTATAAACACTCAACAGAAACATAACTGCACTGGATTCCCCAACAGTGCTGTGTGGGATGACCAAAATTATACATCATGTTGTTCTAAACAATACCGCTTCATGCTATTTGTGGTTTGACTTATTCCTGTGCATGACAGGTTAATAAACTTCTGCAGATATGACAAGATTAGGAAACATCATGGTCATAAAACTTCATTCTTTTAAGTATAAGTGAAAAAAAGGAAGTGCATACAGATGTTAATCGAGAAAGAGGCCAGAATTACGGTGCAACACTCTTGATCACGCTATGATGAATATACAGTGCATGAGCTAGTGGAGCCGCCAACTTAAAGTCAGAGAAACACAGTGCGACAGGAAACAGGCCGTGGCCAACACCCTCAGTACCACTCAGATCTATACGACCCTCACGGAGCAGCAGATACACCATTCTGCTGATCTAAGAAACTTTGCTGAACTGCAGTGTGGTGTGTGTGTGTCCATGTGAGAGCAGGAGGCTGTGGATCCTCTCATTAACACTCCCTGTGTCGGCTAATCACACTCCGGTTGTGTTGCTGCTAAAACAATGTGGCTTAAACTCCATCCTTCTTCTTCCACAGTCGCAACTTTATAACCCAGACACTGATCTGCAATGAAGTGTGTCAATGCTAACACACACGGACACATAGTTCAATTATTATTCCCACAACGTGTACTTGACTGTTTCCATGGTGACGGGAAGGGAAAAGGTGTTAAAGGAGAAAAGAAGGAAATCTCTGAGAGGGGAACTGTTTGCATTACACAGTGGCAGATTCGGCTGTGAGGAAGTTGGACCCTCTGATGGAAGATTTCACTGACCGTAAGCAATCTTTACTATTTAAGCTAAGTGGTGCATTTAGCAAAACTTTCAGGCTGAATGCTAGCCCGTTTCCTAATTTGTGTACGGAGAGGATTCAGCTATGCCTCAACGGATAAATAGGCCAAGCCTTTTTGCATTGCTCCTGTTTGCATGTGCAGGAAAACGGAGGAAACATAATTAGCCGATTAGGTTATTGGCTGATAGGAAAATATAATGATTCTGTGCTTATAGATATGAATTATTGTTAACTCTAGGGTGAATTAACAGAAGATGGCTCAGACTTCACAAATACCTCTAAAACTGGCCATATCGACAATGTGAAGACTGTCAGTGTGTGTTTCTGTGTTTGGCATTGAAATGTATGGATTCCTGTGGTATTTTGCTTTAGTTGTTAGATTTGTTAAGTAAGTTTGGTTTGTAAGCCCTGTTTTGTCTAATCTGTTGTTTACCTTTTAGATATGAGTTTTGTTCTGTTGCTTTGAGACAGTCATTATTCCTTGTGTTTAGAGATATTATGTTCTGGTTTAGTTTTATATTAATCTTTTTTCCAGACTTTTTGGGTGTGTTTGTTTACTTCCTGTTCTTGTTTCACACCAGGGTTTGATTACAGATTGCCAAACCCGCTCCATGTTTAATTATCTCCCTCAGTATGTCTGCTCCAGGTTTTCATCTGTCCACTGCCAGATTCTTGTCACCATCCTGTTTGGAGTTGTGGTTTTTCTGTGAGCTTCACTATGACAGCCAGTTTGTCGTCTTTTCAACTCCTGAGTTTTATCTTGTTAGTTGTGATGAAAAGTCGACGGTCGTGGCTTGTAGCTCTTGGTGAATCAGTGTTGTTGAACTTTACTCATTAAAGAGACGCAGCTTTCATTTAGCAATTGTTAAAGGATCATCTCCATTTCCAAACCAGTTTCTATAGAACACTTCCCAGTTTGTTGTGTGTGACTAAACATCCGGCGTGTCTGATAATCAATAAGTAGCAATTTCTTTCAGTCTGGTGGTAAAATTATGATCAGATACTTTGTACATGAGGCACTTTGTTAAATCGGAGCAAGCTTTTAACTTGGTGCTACTTATTCATCCTGAACCGCTTTGTATGAATTATTCTGCTACGTTTTGCCAGTATCAACATTTTTAACAGGAAATCAAAAGGTTTTTTTATCCAGTTAGTGTTAAATGTGTGGTGAAAGTATATTATAACACCTTTAATGTCTTTGTTTCCCACGCGGTTCGGTTATATACACATACTATGCACCAGATGTTCAACAGGACAAGCTTATTTTCCCTCTAATGGATTAATAAAAAGACAACAATGTGTGTTCTGTGTGTTGCTTCCCGCCTCTCCCTGGGTTAGTGTAAGTCTAGATCGCTTTGTTAAGAGTAAAGAAGCATTAAGAGTGTACGCGAGGAAATCAACCAAAGTGAAAGTGTATGTACGGGAAAACTCCTCCGCTTGTTTACGTCTAACTCAACTTATATGTTAGCTCAAACGTCCAAACTCAGAAGTAAATAAAACCCTGTTTTGTGATCTCAAATGGATTATTAGGATTTCAATTAATTTAAATGGGAAAAATTGCTTTGAGATTTGAGAAAGTTGAGATCCAAGCAAGGTCACGGGACATATTAACCCCATATAATGAGGTATTACTGTATAATAATTTTGACCCATTACATGATAATACATAGTAAAAATACCAAAGTATATATAATCAAAGTGTCATATAAAGTGTTTAGATTTTTAAAATGTGATGTTTCTTCCCAGTTTTTTTGTAGTAAGGGGTTAATATGTTGTTCTTTGCAGTGAACTATCCTGTTTAAATAAATATGCTTGGATAGATTACCACACATACGTTCTTTACAAGAACTTTACACTCTTAACTGGTTTGCTAATGCTACAATGTTTTCACCTGAAGCTGTTGAACACATGGATTATTTCTGTGAAGCTAGTGGTTGTTAGCTTGTTTTCTTACTGGTACACAGAGTGGCGTCACAATTCACTGCTAAATAAATATACAAGTACAAATACAAGTCAAAGAAATACCTTTGTTAATGGTTAGCAAACCCACCTAATAAAGGTTTGGTACCTTAAACGTTTCAAGCATATACAAATGTTATTTTTGAGTCGAAGGGATCAAATATTTGCTCAAGTCACACAGAAACTATTTTCAACACTGATTCAGCTTCAGCAGCTCAAACTTGAACATGTCGCTATACAACAGGGTCCTCAGGCTGCTTCTCCTCTTCCTCCCTACTGCTGTTAAAAGCTTTAAACTTCTAAGATTTCTGCAAACTTTTGCAGTATCTCCTTTCAAATCAAAGTTAATGATAAGTTTGCAAGAAGGGAGCATGCAGGAGAATGAGATAAAGGGGTATAGATCATTGGTGTGACTCTTCTTATGTGTCTTATCCAGCATAAAAGCAGACAGGTGTGACTCCATCCTGATGGGCTGGATCAGTATTATTGAAGCTTTTATTTATGTGCAAGAATAATTCTGTGATTTGATTTTAGCTTTAAAAGTAATAACCTGTGTGATTATCTAGATCAGTGTTTATGTGATGTTGTTTAATCAGTCACAAACTAAAATGTTTGGTTTGTCTACACATGCTAAAAAAGGAGCAAAAACATTTACTGTAATATGACTACATGGTACAAAACTACCCCTTCTTTAGCTTCTGTCACCATTCAGAACCATTACACTGGCCCGCAGCATCTCAGCAGCAACCTGAGGCTCAGGAAGCGTCGTGACATCAGTTGTAACAAACACAAACCCTGTATTAACCGATCCTATTGCCTCAAAAGTAAACGCTTTTGATCTCTAGTCAAGAATTTGGACCAACTGTTGAGGCGAAAAAGGCTCAGAAGCCTCTGGGATTTATTTCCCCCTAAAAAGAAAACAAGACAGAAATGTGGTGCACTTTGGGACAAACCCCATTACATCAGAGAGGAAAATCACTGACATTAGCAGAGATGTTCTGGTAAATTACAACCTTGGCTTGGCATGGCTGTTGTACATGCAAATCCAAATGAGCACACATCACATCTGTAACCTGCAGAGCTGAAGCCATGCAGTGCAATCAAATCCTCATCTGGCAGTTTCTGAATACATAAATAAAACAAACTTTAAAATTAATTTGTCTCCTAAAATAGATACATCTTTTTTAACAGAAGAAAATATGCTTTAATCAGCTCTAACACTGAAGCATTTCTGCCACTTTTTTATGATAAAATAAATCAAAACAAGTAAACAAAACAATTATCCAGAAGAATTCTCTGAAAGCTGAAGCATCTTTCCACATGGATGTAGTAAGTCAGTACATTTTATTTATATAGCCCCTTTCACAGATTACATCAGAAAGTGTTTTACAGAGTGCAATAAAATAAAAAATGGAAACAGTTTAAATCAATCAAATCACAAATAAAACAATAAAAACTAAAAACATCAACCAGGTCAACTAAAAGCTTGTCTGAATAAAAATGTTTTCATCTACTTTTTAAAACAAACAACAGAGTGGGGCTCTCTGAGAGACAGAGGCAGGGCAGGACACATTAAGTGGCTCCTGACGATAGGCTGCACTCCTACATGGTTCAGTTTCCACATGTGGCAACATATAGCAGAAGCAACGCGAGGAAGGTGCAAAAATGTCACACTCTAAGCCATCACAAAGCTGCCATCCCCACAGGAACTGTGTTAGCCTGCGAGTTAGTCAAAGCCAGTTTTGGCAGATCTGCCAGGAAACTCTAAACGGGCTTGTTGCTGATGTAACCCGCTCCATACGGATCAGCTTGACAGGCCTGCAAACAGGCCTAACTCTCACCTAACTGCCTTGATAAACTTAGCCAAGTCTTGGTTTTGCTTCTGCAAAGCTAGTTATTTTATTTTTTCAAATACCAAACAAACACATAATAAACAAACACAATAAAAATATTTAAAAAAAACACTATAAGCTACATTTCACTGGAAACAGCAACGCTGTGCTGCTATCCTGACGCGCTGCATCCATTTAGCTTGACAGCAAACAGGTTGTCCAGCTCAATGTCATACTTTCCAGCTATGACTTTTTCTTTATATTAAATCACAGCTAACTTACTTTTTTTTTCCTTTTTAGCACTGCCTTTCAATTTTTTAAGTAGGTGAAATTTTCCCACACTGTCATTTTTCCCACCAGTGGGTATTTAAAACCACTAACCGGTCATTAAAAACCTCACAAACTTTCACAGATGCCCTCACTGAAACCGTAAAGCCAGCAGGTCTGACCAAACCCTGAATCAGGAAATATTTCCTCTCAAAAAGCAGATTGTGTAAAAGCTGATGAGACCAAAACAGGAAGCAGTTATTGGCGACTTTCCACGGATAACAGCTGATATTACTTCACTATGTTACTCATAGCAACTGTTGCATAAAAAACTAGTTGAGTCGGTGTCATGCTCCTGGTGTAAAGCATTTCAATAAACGTGACTAAAAATGGTAAACTATCTCATTAACTTGGACCACAAAGCAACGGTTTATCCATCAATGTGAAGCAAATCATTCCTATAAAGGAAGCTGAGCTCTCTTCTTAACTCGAGCAGTTTAAATGGAAAGGGGATTAATGAGTACCTCTTTTTCATGAGCCCAGAGGAAATGCTGTGGAATCAGCTGACAAGAGTCACACAGAGTGGCGCTTGCTTTTCTCTTAGTAAGTGTGCCAGAATACTTTTAGCCTCTCTCTGACACATTTTCAGGATTTCTCAGCAATCTGGTTGCTGGTAACTCACACGACCACACTAGGTTAGCTAAACAATGGTGTCTGGTGAGGTCATGTGTGAGAGCTATGCAACCAAAGCAAAGCCTGCAGAGAAAACAGAGAGGAGAAATTACTACCTGTATGTTTACTGGCTGCTCTTTTCAGCCGAAGTGACGAAGATGCAAAAGGAGTCGTTGAGTCATTTGGAAAAGGTCCCAATTACTTTCCCTTTAATGTCAGCAGCTCTCAACATCCATGCTTGTCATCCAGCCTTTTTCAAACATCCCAGCATTGCAACAGAGATGTATATTTAACTTGCTATACAATCTTTCATCAAGTCTTCTGATCCAGTCAGTTCTTTTATCCTACGGTGCAGATTTAGTCAATTCCTCCTGCAGTGTCTTCATCTTTCATTCAGCTTTGAGTTCATTTCTAAATGGTCTTCCTGGTCATAAATTACCTCCATCACTTTGATTATTTTAGGGGAAATTCTGTTAAGCTGAATTTTCAAAGCCTCCTTAATAAAGCAGTAGTGACGGCATGCAGCTCTACAATGGCTTCAGCAAGCAGCGAACAGGTGGTCTGGTCATGCCACAGATCCCACTGGGACTCCAGTCACTAATGTTCCCTTGATGCAACTGTAAATGATAGCTGGATTGTCTCATAATGGCATGCAGAGTAAGTGGCATGCTAATACAAACTGTTTAAGGACTTTTTGGAAATAAATGTGATTAAATTGGGCTATTACTGCAGTGAGAGCATAAGCAGTTTCTGAGTCATCCTGATAATTACGGCGGAGTCGGTGTCAACGTGAACAGAGACAAAGAACCGTGGAACGAGTGAATCATCTGTGCATCCATAGTTTGCATCCTTATAAATGGGTTTCTTTCCGTTTGACCTCTTAGAGCTTTATGGGTGTATTACTACAACTAAGTCAAAATACCAAGAAGCTGATTTGGATCAATTATCTTCCATGTAATCAGAGCAGCAACTTCTCTGAACTTTAATATTACATCCAATGAAAACAGAAAAGTAAGCAGTGCAAACACACTTATTCACAGATGTCTGACTCAAAGGAGAGAATATATATAATAACAGGCTGTTGAACAGGCTTATTTCTCACAGGGCGTCCAGCAGCAGTCATATGCTGCAGATTATCAGGTGACTGGTGGGTTTGTTCTTCAACAGCATGCTATGGACTATGCCTGCAGATACACAGCTTTCTATATAAAACAACCTCTGCTTGACTTTCTATTCTGATTAAATGAACAACTGTTAATTCTGCATGAGGAATAAGAGCTGCACATGAAGGCAAAGATGCATTTATTTACAGAACCTTTTCTTTTCTACATCTGATTTAGCTATAAGTCTTCAGCTCCACTGACTCGTTGTGCTCTCAGTATTTAATCTGCATTACTACAAAAATGGGTATAAAAGAAATAGCAACAGGACCGAAGGCTTCCTTTCAGACTTCTTAAGCTGCTTCAACTCAGTTTTTTCTCTTTTTAATCAGCAGATTTAAATTATTGTGATTCTGAAATTGGAAATGACCAGAAAAGCAATTTCCATTTAGCATCAAATACTTCAATCCAAGCTACAAATCATTCACCTCTGTGCCCAACCAAGTCTTTCCACTTCCACTCCTTGACTCCACATCTTGTTAGTCTTTTTCTTTCTCCTCTGAGAGGGGCTGTAGCTTACAATCCCAAACCACCCTTAAGGTCCACTTTGTTGCAGCAAAGAAAGCAAAAACCATGGGGACTGCTAATGAACCTAACAGCCATTAGTGGCATTTCAAGAGCAGCAGAGCATGCATCTGATTAATCTCTGTCCTAATTATATAGAACAATTAACCTGCCCGCTATCGAGCCCCGCCGTATGAGCTGAAAGCCCTCTGCACTTCAAACCAGAGTATGACAGTATGCCCTCTCGCTGCAACTTTGAGTTCTCACAATCCTTTCCTACTAATAGTTTACAATATTATGAGTGATAATTTAGTGAACAACGAGGCCAAGAGCACCAAGCTTCTCTGTTTAATAGCAGTACACGTCCATGTTTTCCATGTCAAAGTCAGGAGAGGCTGTGATGAGTTTCACCATAAATTAAGTGAAAAGCAAAGAAGGAGGAAGAAGGATTTGATGCTCCTTGAGGACATGCTTGCTCACTCGCTGGCTGGTTCATGTGTGAACTGATGTGAAATATTTAGGATGTCGTATTTGTGACGTGTGGTGCCTCCTCAGACAAACCCAGAGAGGCAAACCGGGTCGGAACCACTGAGGACACAAACTGAACCGATTCCCTTTAAGTCTTGATAAGCGAAGCAACAGGAAATCATGCAGGATAGCAAACACATGAGCAATCAATGTGATGACTATACAGTACAGGAAATCTGCTTCAATATGAGTCCAGCTAATACATTATGCAACAAAGGAGTCCTTGTTTATATGTGCAGTTTATTTGTGTTTATATGAATGATGAGCCTCAGGGGTGACTGACAGGGACATAAATTCCTCTCAGCTTTGGGTTTAACTACTTAAATCTCTGTATTCAGTCCCTACTAGCAGTATATACGTGATACCACTGAAATGTTAAGTCTAAACTTTATCAGCATGAATATTTCTGCTGACAAAGCAGATTGCTGTCAGGAACAAGTGTGTCCAAAATGCCCTGCAACTTTCAGTCATTACAACCCCGCATAGCTGTAATGTGTGAAGCCTTTAAGCTAATGGTTGCATTAAGAAGGAATTTAAAGCATGACACATTTCTCTTTCGTTTTGGAAACGGTTCAAGAAACGAGGAAACATTAAACTGGGAGACTTTGAGAAAAAATGTGACGGCTGTGTAAACAAATTTAAGTTTTTCAGTCGAATTAAACGTGTTCAAACCATTAAAAAAAATAGCCGAAATACGTTTCTTTACTTAAAGTGGGTTTACAAAACTGAATTATTTTATAAACAAGAAGGAAAAATGTTTAGGAGCGAAAAAACCTTAAATTGTGACGTTTTTAAAGGGAATTCGCCACATAACGTTGAAGCGCGAGCTTGACGGTTTCTCCTAGAGAAAAAAGTTGGGTGTGTGTTTTCTAAACTAACAACCCGCGTGGCTCAATGCAGACACACCAACCTGTGTTGTAGTGGAGGGTGTGTGGGTTGTGGCTCGACCCAGCATGGTGCTGCTGATACTGGAAGTTGTCATGTTCGGCTCCAGGCCACAGTCTTTGAGAGATTGCGTCCCTGACGTTTCTCGCGCTGCTGCTCGTGATAGAAAGAATGAAGTCCATACCGCTGGAGCTGCGCAGTTTAGCGGGGCTTGCTAACAACAAAGCGCCATTAAATCCGCTAATATTGTAAAAACGCACGTTATGGAAGGAAGTCTCGGGTTTAAACCTGAGTGCAGACCTCCAGCTCTCAGCACATTCCTAAACAGGAACTATTTGAAATACGTCAACAAGTGGCAACTTTGTTCTGCTCCCTCCCCCAGTGGAGAGTCACCACACCGGCCTGTAACTACACTCATATCATATTCACTTACATTTAATCATTTACACCCATAACTTGGCTTCAACTTACTTTAAAAATAAGGTTTTCATTTTCCATTAATAACTTAATCTGATTTTAAAGTATTTGTTTATTCATACAGAAAAGCTTTGACGGATACAAATTTTTATAATATTGATTCAAATTGCTTCTACAGTATTGTAATTACAATTCAGAAGCATCTAATAAAATTGATAAAAATAACAAAATCTTCATTATTAGATCATAGTTTTGTTTTGTCATTAAATAATTTTGATATAGCTTCATTAGAACAGGGGAAAGCTAAAGCTGTGGGTCCTTTTTAACAGCAAAATAAGCTTGAAAATCTTGCCCAATGTATCAATAATGATTACTCCTAAACAAACCTATGTAGCAGAGGTGGGACAAAGTCATTGTGTAGCAAGTCACAAGTAGGTCCCAAGCACGACTAGCAAGTCCCGAGTCAAGTACAAGTCCTAAACACTGAGTTTTAAGTTTCAGCCAAGTCACCATGAGATCTTTATTAAATTATGTTTTTGTTATAAATATTGAAATATAAGTTTACACAAAATAATATTTTTCTGAAATTTCTGCTTATTTAAACACTTTTTAAAATTTAACACTTATGTGTGTAACCCAGTCCTGTAAAATATTAACAGCATGTTATTTCCATTTATTCAGTTCAGCAGTGGGAGGGAAGCTTCCAGAAAAGTGAATGACGTTAACATCTTATATCTCTGCTGTAGCATTTATAGTCTGTTAAAACGTATATAGCATGTCTTTATATTCTGACTAAAGTGGAGTCTGATACACACAAAAACATGTTTACTTTGTAGTAGCTACAGGTGTGGGCTCAATGGATTACTGAGTGCATCATGCTAATGTTCTGTTACTAAGCTAACATTAGCTAGCTAACTTTGACTAGCTTAACTTAACTATACTTCCAAGTCAGTAGCCTAAAGTCAAAGTTAAGTCACAAGTCATTTCAGTGCAAGTCTAAGTCGAGTTGCAAGTCATTAAAATTATGACTCAAGTCTAACTTGTGTCTAAGTCATCTGACTCGAGTCCACACCTCTGCCATGTAGCCTTTAATGATTAGCTTAAAATGGCTTGACATGCAAATGGAATTAAACCTGAAAAAATGGTTTACAGAAAAAGGTTCAACTGTGTTGAAGGAGCCTTCAGTATGTCTGAAAATGTCCCGCTGCCAAGATTTTGACCTCCTGAGGAGACTGAAATCCCTGTGCTAGCAGTGTGAGCTTGTGCAAAAGGGACAGCAGACAGGTGTGAGTGCTTCTCTGTGCAACGTTAGATGGAAACCATGGGAATACAACCCTGCAAAAGAAAAAATCTCTTCAATAATAAGATCATGAACAGATTGAATTTCTACAGAAAACTGGTGTGAAGTTCTATTTTCAGATCAGTATTTGAGAAATGTGTAAAATCAATTTTCTGAAGACAAGGTGAATGCTGCTAGGAGTCAAAGCTGCACATGTGAGGGGTTGCTTCCAATCCAGGGAGGGTTCGTCACTTCTGCCAGGAACAAGTTTAAAACAGACCAACCTCTTCTGATGACCCAGAAACAGTTTGGTGAATTTCAATGTATTATTCAGGCTGACGGATAAGCAATTCAAAAGACAACAAGATGGTTTAGAAAAACACATGCAGGAGTTTTGGATGTAAAACATACTTCATTCATTCATCCCATCAGTCCGAATAGTGACCATCAGATATATTATTTATGGGGCATTAAAATGTAACTGTTACTTTTCAATTATTTTATATTAACAGAAATAATAATGTGTTTAAAAGAAATGTATAAAGTATTACATTGTTTTAAAAACACTGTTTACATCCTGGTTGCACACTGTGGACAATAGATCTGCCTCAAACCTAAAGAAGGATGAGGAAAGTAGGTTAAAAATGGCTGAAATGTGGCCGTGACATTGGCTAAATGTAACTATGGCTGTGAAAACTCTGCCCCATGACCACCACATGCGACCTACAGGAGCCCAAGCCAGGCTAGCAACTGGTCCACTTCTGGCCCATACAGCACTCATCAGTGCCAGAAATTGAGCCATAAGTTCCAAAAAATAGCCTGGATTCAGCTCAAACATGTCCACTATGTTGGTGAAGGGATTCAGAATGCAAATTCCACCATGAGGAGCTCTTCACTGCTCTTAAACTCCTGGATAATATGACTAAGAGGTGTGAGACAATATGGGACAACTGTCTCATGGATGTCCCCTTAGCAAAGTCCACTAGGGGTCAAAAAAGTTCCCAAGAAACCAAAAGAGGAAGTTCCCCCGATGAACCTCTGAAGTTGTAACACAAAGAGAAAAGCTGTTGGTTCTGTCATGTCACCACCCAGTCCCAGGAAATAGTCATGACCCATCTGTTCAGAGCCTTTCAACACGGCACCTGTAAAGAGGCACTACTTATACAGATCTGTAATGGAGGGGCTCATTGACCTTTTCATGTGTCCACTGTGATGGTCGGACATAGAAAAAGCAAGTCTCTCACTCGCCCATCAACACTGGACCAGGTTCCTGAAATGTTTAATGATAAACACCCTATATAGGCTAGTACAAGGCCACACTGGTCCATTGGGTTGAACAGTACGCGTCTGTAGGCAAGCAGATAAATGTTCAGATTCGTTATGGCATTTGTTAATTATAAATGCATAAAAACATCTTTATGTTCTATTAGGTTCTATATAACTCATGAAACTCATTTATTTATTTTCTATGCTGCTTAATCCAAATGCCAAAACCAAATACTATTAAATATACCATTACAGTGAACACTTCACCAAAAGAATAATACTTATCTGAAACATTTACATCCAAATCTAAAAGCTCATCTCAAACAGACACTGTGAGGATCCTAAAAGGCTGCAAAATGTCTGTAGTTACAGGTCAAAATGGCATCAGCCGCTACAAAATGAACATGTAGGGAAAACTGGAAGAGCAGCAGAAGCTGTAATAATTGGGCAGTGGGCTTAGGTAGTGAACTAGAAAGTCTGTGATGCATTATTCATCCAGGGCCAAAGCAGGTATGATGAGAGAGGAACCAGTTTAGACAAACCCCTGAAACATTTCAGGAGGATTGTGAGAATGAGGCATCATTCACCGTTTACGTACTCATTTATATGAAACATATTTATTTTATTCAGTGGCTGCATGTCATCTGTGGTGTTTGTCTGCGATAAGATGAATCATAAACAGCTATTTCAAAACAGAACATCCAGTCTGCATGATTTGCAAGCAAGAGGCTCATATTGTACGTTTCATACAGACACTGCTCCATCTGCTGGCCAGCTCGCTGCAGTTTCCATAAGATGCAATTTAGGTAAACAGCAGATTTAGATTATAATCACATTTAATGTGATCAATTAACTATTTCATTTTGAAAATGGGCAGATTATTACTCTTATCCTTTACTGATGTAACCTTTTATCCCACTGCTGTGAATGCAGATTTGTTCTGCATAATAAACTGGGCTGTTTGCACCAATTTGTCAATTCAGTGCCTCAAGAGTTAATATTTTGCCTGAAAAAGAAACTCAAAGTAATAAAAACTAATTAAATTCTTTAGCTGCAAAATTAACAAGTTACGATATTTCATTTCTATGAATGAAAACAAAGCATCAAACAGCACATATAAGAGAGCTCCAACATGTGAATGTTTGGCAATTAACACATGAGTTGAATACTAATCGCTCCATATTTGAATTAAGTTAAATCAGTTCAATGCTTAACTGCACTGACTGCATATAAACGGCATCATGTTGGGGTTAATATCCTGTGTGACATATAGAAACACCTGATGGACTTTCCCCTGCTCTGCTTGTGCTGCTCGCTGCAGCATGGCTTCAGAAAAGCTCTCTAACCCTTCTTCCTCATCCCACCACACCATACAGACCTCGTAGCTGCATGATATACCGTGTTGCTGTACAGCTGCCCAGAGCACTCATCAAATCCTCCATAACGTCCTCAGAGAGAGCCCGACTGGGCTCCTCCACTCTGCACTGCAACCTCATGGGTCGAGAGATAAACCGTGCAGCAGCACACACCCCAACAATCACACTCATTCCAGTGATACAGAGCCGTTTCCTCCAACAACTCCTCCACTTTCTAATTAAGCTATAGTGTGACCAAAGCGGGAAAATGAAAGAATTCCCTCTGTGTTCATCCAACTACATAACATCACTGTATGAAAATTATATAAGTGACTTTGTTCTACTTAAGCCAGCATGCTGGATGTCTGTGTTTCCTGTGTTTGAGGTAATTAAAAAAGACTACGGAGCCAGTTAGTTAGCTGACATTCAATGGGATGTTATGTTCTTCTGAGCCTCTAAATTATGGGACTGAGCCTCGTAATGTGAATTTTCAAAATATCCTAAAGGGATTCAATCCGATTTGTGTTTACACGATTTAAATCATTAGCTTGCTGATTAATTTTCCGACACGATCATGATGGCATTTCAGAGTGTATTAACAGGCAAGGGATTTTTTAGTTTAATGGCTTTAAAGCAAGGTAGAAAAAATTTAATGGTGTCAGCAGCTGCAGAATAAAAGCCACAGAAGGACTTGTGTGTGAGGCTTTGTCATTTCCAGGAAGAAAACACATGAGAGTGAGTGTTGATCTCAGCAGCTTCCTATTTACAGCCAGGTAGACAACAGTCTAATCCTGAGAAAAGGGGCGCTTTCATTAGGGAAATAACACACAGGCCGCTGGGGAGCTGCTGCTTTCCTCAACTGTCAAATAACGGAAACAATTCACAAGCAATGTTACATAAGCGGAGCTAAGGGAGCATGCTGGTGTGAACAGCGTCGCATGTGGAAAGGCTGCACTAAACATGTGCACTCACTGAATCCCAGTCCTGTTTACTGCAGAAATCACCATGACAGAAAAGCAGCAAAGCTCTCTCATGCAACACAAATGTACCTGCTGGTAAACACAAACGAGCCTGTCAGTGTGTGGCATTTGGAAGGTTTATTGAGGTGCTGAAGCAGCTCGAGATTTTTTATTATAGCAGTTATAAATGTATAGCAGTTTTTGGAGCATGGATGGAGCCCGAGTATAAACACTGAACATTCATTGTTCTGTTTCAAAAGCGTTTTGCTTCATTATCCTGCGGCTCGTACACGATGACGACCAATAAAAAAGAGTTCGCCGTCTGGAGGAATCAGGCTGAGGCATCCTCACAATGGCGGCAATCACAGGTGTTAAACAGCCCTTGTCAGAAAATCCCACCCTCACTCAGGCTTTTTCATTGGGAAGCGGAGCTTTGCCTCTGAAAAGCCTGTCAGTGCTACAACAGATGAACATGTTTTTCACGCTGGCAGCACAACCAAATATTCATGAGGGTAACATGAATCAAATGTGGTGTGCCGCCTGTTAAGACCGCAACAATGCCAAGCTGAATCACCACATCATCTGGAGGAAAAAAGGGCTGTTTAATAACTCGATGCTGTCCGTGAAAAAGTCTGATTGCTGCCACTCACACGATGCTCATCATGTGTTTATTTTTCACAAAGTACATTTCTAAGCTCTGACATCTCCAATCTTTAGGCTTTTGTGAGGACTATGCAAACACTTAAGCCAAGCTATTTGGCCCATGAATCATTATCCAACATCAGCATTGATATTAAAATCTGTGCTCCAGCAGAAAGCATGCAAGCTGAGATGAGTCACCGAGCACTTAAATAAAAAAGCATAACTATTGCTTGATAATAAATGTTCTACCAGAAGAATAGACCAACAGGTTAGGATAAAACTAATTTAAAGACAAAAATAAATGATTCAATAAAAACAAACATGACTTGAAAGGATTTATATCTATCAAAAGTGTAGCTACTAGCCATTAGGCTAATAGCATAGCTTTACCTAGCATACTGAAAAAAAAAAGCTACGGCGACCTTAATTATGTGCTTCATATCTATTACTATCATATCTATTTTAAACAAACTGATATTAAACTGAGTGATAAAGAAGCCTCTATAAGCAACATCCTTTTTGCTATGTCTGTTACTGTAGGTTTACTAGCTACTTCTAAGAAGATAAAGAACCGTTTGCTGTTGGACAAACTAATTTGTTTTTGTTGGGTATTGGCAAAAAAAGAAAAGAGGATTATTTAATAAGGTGTGATGATCATTTATAAAAAAAAAAGAAGTAAAAAGATGTTAGAAATGTGCTATGATACATGAAATGTGCTGATGCTAACTAGCAGCTAACTAGCCGCTAAGAAGATGGTAAGCAAATCAATGTACAGTATTTAGTTACTTCAGCTTTAAATGTCTTTTAATAACATACCCTTCAAGTAAATTCTTATTAATTAATTTTTTTTTACAAAAGAAAAAAACACAAGATGGAAAATTAATAGTACACAGAGCATTAAAACAAAGGCTGCACATTACCATTTTATGGAGAAAATGACTTTATTAAGGTGATGGCAGCAAGACATCTAAAAAAAGAGGTAATGTTACAGTGTTGCATCGCCCCTACAGGTGGCGTATGTACAGAAAACAGGAAATGCTGCGCATATTTACTTTCCAATTAATGAAATGATGCGCGTACACGTCCCATGCCTGTTCTTGTTTATAAATCAGAATCATATTAAATTTGGCGCACGTGAGGGAGTCCAGTCACGCCTACGTGATGGCTATGAAAGGTCAGGTGAACACCCTGATAAATATTAATGGTCTCATTTCCATCACAGGTCTGCAGAGGAAAAAGAAAAAAGGAAGGAATTTTCTGGAATGTGAGGTAAAAATTCTGATAAACAACGTTGTAAAATGTAAAAATATTTTATTTGGGGAACACGGGATGGACATCAGCTGTACCAGAAAGACAGAGGAGTGTCCACAGGTCACAGATGCTGTCAACACGTCTCATTCTGACAGTTCCAGAAAGCA
>JBAMIG010000006.1:23105838-23120670 GCA_037177335.1 Kiunga ballochi | reverse complement strand
ATATGTGGACAAATCAATTTTTTCTTATAGACATTTTTATGTTTCCTGTAGAATTAAAAGAAAGTAACCTTTAGCAATTAGGTTTTGTTTTTAATAAGTATGGACATTTATTATTACAAAGGCTTAAGATATATTTTGATGAACAATAATCTAATAGTGTTTATAGCATGAATGTAGGACGAGTGGATATATCATCATGTGTGAAAGTGAGCTGCTCTCCCTGTGATAATATAACCTGTAATGTTTGCACTCAATGAAAACATAAATTAAATCCCTAAATATTTATTTTTATTTTATTTTATTTATTTTATTTGTGCATATTTATAGTGTTAGGAAACTTATTTAATGCATAAAATCATGAGTTAATTTGTTATTATTTCAATTACAACAATGTACTAAGAAAATGTGTGACATCCCAACTATCCACAGACATGCAACAGAAAGTTCATCCACAAATCAGCTGTCAAAGGCAGCTTCGTCTCAGCTGGAGGGAAAATTGATGCTGCACATAAAGAGCAAACAGCGGACCTCATTTCATAGATGACAGCTAAAAACAATCCTCCCATTATGTTGGTTAAGAGGCTTTAAAGTTTGATGGAATTAGCTGAACATGACTTTATACAGACCCACCAAGCAAAGCCGTCATCACAACACTGATTTAGCAAGTGTTGGAAAACAGAGTCATGGACACCGTTAAATCGCATTATTACGCACTCATCTGGAAATGCACACAGCTGTTCTGCAGTCCGAACACATGACAGAGCGGCATACTGCTGCTTCCCCCACTATCTAACGGCAGCGACTAAAGGAGAAACGAACAGCATATGTTAAGGACAATGAGACCAATGTTGCAAACTGCAACCTGAACATCGTGTTGCGTAACATGCATCTCCATCATACTCTCTAAGCTGGAACTCAAGATGCACATTAACCAAAACAAATTTGCCTCCAAAGTCGTTTTCAATCACCACAATAATCCAGACGTATCACATGTCCTAATTAAGGTTTGGAAGAACTGCGTGGTTCTACTGCCGAGGCGTTAAAAAGAAACGGAGCCCGGCTTTTCTTATCAACAGACGGTGCAGACCGTGGTATCCTGGGGCAGGACTACTTTAACAGGATTAACCATGATGGTTTCTCCTACAATATCACCCAAGCTGCCTTAAATCTGAGCGTGTGCAGAGACTAGAGGATATTCTTTGAAATGCACATGAGCAGTTATATTTCCACTTCTCTTACACAGATTTATCTAACTTAATGCTGTTTTGACTTAATTATTTATTCTTCTAATAGGTTAGATTAAACAAAAAAAAAACCTCAGCTGTATTTTATGCAGAAGTATTAAGCCACACATGCTTTATCTAAAGAGATATATTTAAATAAATAGCTTAAAACTTATCAAAATTTGATCTAAACACCTTTATTTTCCAAACTGAACCCTCTTAGATCAGTTTTCTTGTCATTTCTACGTGTAAATAGTTGTCCAGACTTCTTAAAGGACTTTCCAAAGCACTTTGGACTTTCGCTGCCACTTCATTCAGACATCATTCAGTGCTTAGCCAGCCTGCTAGCGAGGCATTCATTTGAGTCAGGTGTGGTAAAGCATGGGAACATGTAAAACACGCTGGACACAGGATGAAACGCTGCTGTGAGGAGGTTGGGCTTCTTTAAACCAAACATACTGAGGGTGGTTCAAGATTTTTGTTTCATTTGATGTAAAAAAACAAAGCTGTTTAACTTTAAAACACACAAAGAAGAAAAGCAGAAATCTGACACAGCAGGCTTTGCATGCGTAACAAACTTACACCTCCACATTTTAAAAACTACAGACCTTCACTTTTCCCTCCAATATGAGCCTCACCTGTCAAAACGCCTGCAGGACATGCAGGGCCACCACCCTCCTTCATGTTGGTTCTCATTTCACTTGTTACTACGAGGGGTAAATATCGATCCTGCGAGCCAACAGGCAGTGTCAAACATCGATAAAGTAGTGGAAGGAAAACCTCGGAGACATCGGCAGTGATAGGAGAGAAGAAGTAAAGACTGAGTGGGAGGAAGCAAAGCGAGAAGGAGAGGGCAAGGAAAAGACCTGCCTCTGGATTTGTGGAGAGGCTAAGCTGCCTTCTGGCGCTATGTGACCAGCCTGTGCTACCAAGGCAAGACGGATCGGGCTTATCTCAGCGCACACAAGCAGCGCTGCATGGCTATGGGTGCTGCTGCCACAGCATGACCGATAGCCGCTACTCTCCTCTTACTTCACTTTTACAGTTCTTAGCTAATCCAGCTAATCCATGATGTTTGTTTGATATGATACACAAAGCAGTCATTTGTTTTTAAAAGTGGATTTTTTTAAAAACAACAAAATAGGATCACTTATACCAGAAACCATATCAGGAATTTGTCTCCAAGTCTCCTCAAATTCTCTTATTAAAACTATTCCGACCTGTAACAAAAACAGTCTCTTTCCTCCTCTTAAATGAGCTTCATCAAGAGTACCGATACAGTGCCAAAAAAATCAGTTGTTAAAAACTCGTTGCTGATCGAAGACAGGGTCTTCGCGTTCACGGGGCTTATAAGCAACCTTCCGTTTGTACACACAAGGTGGCGAATTGACCTGTTGAGTGATGCAACGCTCCATTTCTACATAAACTTGTAATGAAACAAACTGCCAAAGCCTCAGATTTGAAAAGGCACCAAAGGGATGTTGTTAAAGGTATCACTACGAACACTGGCAGCATGTAAAGTTGTTCATAAAACGCTGAGAAAAATATGGAAAAACAATGAGATTGCATTGTTTTCCAACATCTATCATGCTGATAGAGTCCAAGAAGACAAAAAGCTGTGATTAATTCAACTGCTTCAACAAAAGAATGATATTAGGGATGTGGAGACTTATCCAACCAGCTTATTGTAGGCTTTTAGTTTTACTTCACTTCACATTTTACTATAGAAACATCTTGTTCAGTGTCTTGATGCACATCAGGTCAGGTATCAGGGGCAGCAAAGCGCCTACAGCATGTCATTTGCAAGAAGTTTTCATTTCTGAATGCCAGAATGATGACCACTAATGCATAAAGTTTCTCTTCCTGATCAGAGCTTTTCATCTAGTTCATACAGAAATAACATACTATATTTCATTTTATTTCCACATTATGAGACGATGAACTGAGACGAGTAAAAACAAAAGCCTAATTGGAGTCATGTGATTCCTGAAACATGTGAAAGATGAGCTGGATGATACACCATGGCTGTCAGCAAAGTGATAGATCACTTGTAGAAGAGCTTCCGTGCAGGGTCTGTTCTTACAAACACCGGCTGGGATGGCTACTTTCAGAGGTTCATGCAAATTTAACAAAAAACACCACCGCCTGCACATGTCAGGAAGGGAGTAATCCAAAATGAGACAGCGGGATGACCTTAAACTCAAGGGGAAAATACATCTATATGCAGAAGTGAAACCCTGCAGGAGGCTTCCTCTCTAGGTCCTTCCATCCACATGACACAATACCAGGAGTAAAAATACAATGCATGATCCTTGCATTCCTCATGGCATAATTCAGAAAGGCTTCTATTTAGCTGAGCAAGACGAGTAGATGATTTGGTTGGACTCTCATGTGACTGAAACATGGCATCCACATGAGATGAGATATCCTATCCCAAAATATTTCATTATCAAACTGAACGAGCAAACAGTGTGTACATGTGTGCAAGTTGTCCTGTTTTCATAAGAAAAAAACAGTCTCACAGCGGCTTGTGTCGTCCCCACCGGCTACAATCCGGATGTGTAAACACCGGCGATGTGCCACCTGAGACAATTGCATTAAACACAGAGAGGGAGCCACATGGGTGTACAGCCTGCGGCGTTGGCTATAACTGTCAACCTCCATGGTGATTAGCTCCTTCTGCTGTATCGTGATACAGCTGCTGCCGGGGACTCGCGAGTAGCAAGGACAAGTTTCCACTCGAGCTAAAATATCACCACAAAACGAGAAGCAAAGGAGGAAGGGATGCAACTTAACACCCAGTCTGACACTTCCTTCGATCTATTGTACAACTGCTAATGGAACAGAGCCCGCTCTCTTAAAACTGCACATCAAGCAAGCCTTGGTGGTCCGTCCCCTTTACAACCCGGCAGAGAAAATCCAATGAATAACTAACAGGAGAATAATCAGTCAGCGGGCAACGGTGGTAGGGTCCGCTGCTCTCTGGGGTGTTCCGGTTCACTGAAACATGTCCTTTCTTGTTTATTAGCATTTCCTGTGTCAAATGCAGCTGACAGACCCCAGCGCTGCACTGGCAAAAACCAGGAACAGCAGAATGGCTTGAATCTTTTCTCTCGCTCACAATTCGGCCTGTTAAAAATGAATTATTTATGACGGCTTCCTGATGATACTTTAAAGCAGTGTCTGCTGGTATACACGCCTCATACTGCTCTTTCAATAAAATGCTGATATCAGGCGATCAATCTTTCACTGGTGTGGAAATGAGTCTGACAGGAGCATAACAAAGACGGCAGGGCAGAGTCAGGGCTGCATCTTACGGCGGTCTGTTGGTGTCCGTTTGTCCTTGAGACAGATTATCCATCTCCTCGGACCCCTTGGCCAGACAACAGGAAATACATCAGAGGATAACACGTGGAGGGAGTGCGAGGATGGAGAGAGTGACAAATTGAGGGAGTAGAGAAGGAACTGGAAAGTGAAATAGAGCAAGCAGGGGAAAAAAAAAGAGCTGGGTGAGGTTGTGGAGAGAGGCAGGCCTCCTGAAGGCTCGCCCTTGGCACGCATACAGAGACATCGGCAGGATGGCACCTGTCTGGAAGCCCTTACCTAACAGGGCCATGCTCTGTCTCTCTATAGTAACCTTTAGACAAAGCACCAGTCGTTATTTGCTGCAGGGGTTTGTGATCAAACCGTTTACAGTCATATCCAACATGTCCTCAATGGAGGACGGATTCAGCTCATCGCTCTGGTATTCTGTTTCTGCGTAGAACTCAGAGGAGGATTCTGCTGCTCTAATGATGGGAAAGTCGGGGAGACAGAGGTGGTGGGAGTCTAGGAGAGCTGGTATGACTGGCCTCCCTCTCCTATTCTTCACTAATTATTCTCTTCCGTGTCTAAACCTTTTCTTCCTTCGTTTTCCTTCTCTTCATAAACATTTCCTTTCACTCCTCGGCCACTTTCACACCTTGCCCATACGGGCTGGATCCACCTCTGACCTCACAACTGCCTTTCCTCCTGGGTGACGATACTTTGGGGGACATCTAAATGACATGGACAAAGATTCAACGAGGTGAAACGTTTGGCTACACATTGACCCGATAGCATCACACTTCTTAACATATCATCCAGGACATTGCAGGGCTGTGAATCATCGTCATGATGAAGAAAGCAGGTGGAGATGATGTGCATCATCCTGCTGGATGTGTCTGCGCTCACAAAGGGATGGACATAATCAGCAGTAATACTTTGATCGGCTGTGGGGTTTGACATACAGACAGATGACAGGATTTGTGCTTTCATGTTGCCTTCACTGAACTCTCAGCTAAAATGGAAACCCAGAACAGTTTACATGTTCCCATCTTTTTAGGGATTCTGTGACATGCAGCCTCAATTTCCTTTTTAATACCAGTTACGGTATACGTAATATAATCTGTGTCCTTCTGTTGTCTCTTCCATTTTCCTTTTATTTAACCCCTCTCCTACTTTTTCTCTTTTCTTTTACCTTCCTTTTCATCCCTCTCTTGCAGAAACAAAGCTTCTCGTTGTGTATTAGACTTCTATCATCCCTCTGTCCTTTACACCATTTTTTTCAGTTTGTCACCTTTTCTTTAAACTTTTTTCTCCATTTAACATATTTATTATTCAACCTTGTTTTCATGCACTCTTTGATGATGTTAACTTCTTGCTTCCTGCATTTTATGACTTTATTTCACTTCCCACCTTCATTTTGCTTCTCTCTTTCCTCTTCTTACATCTCCAGCACGTTCTCCCTGATGTTTTCTAACGCCCTTAGATTAACACATTAAATGGGACGAGCAGCCTCACTCTGACAGTGTAAATATTGCTCTTGTCCTCGCTCCTCTTTGCTCTGCTGACATTACCATGCATGATGGCTCTTCCTCATTCCGACTCAAAGGACATGGCAATGACTGTAGCACTTTTAATGGACGAACACCATCAACCCCATCAATCGTTGCCTTGGTGGGAGGCTCATTGTCAGGTTATTAAAATGTCTTTGGTGAATGTGCTGTGCGCCTCTAATGACAGGTCCATTTGAGCCTCAGCAGACTAACACAGCGAGCCGCCTTCCACATTATCACTATCCCATTAGAATATATTATCATGATCGGCCCGTGGAAGCAGCATAGTCTGTGTTTGACTGTATAAAAATGCCACAGGGCTATGCTTACAGCATCCTATCAAGATGAGGACTGTGGAGACTGGGCAGACACAAATCAATGTCTCATTATGTGATAGGGCAGTGTTAACGGATACCAGATGCATCATATCTGGAGTCATGCCGTGAAAACTCAGGCCTCCATCAGGTTGTGGTCCATCTCGGCTAACCAAGGAGAATAATTACTTTTCTGATTCATGAGTTCCAAGTTTGTACAACTTGTACGAGACGTAAAGCACAATAAAGCACCATCGCATTTCATTAAATGGCTGACTGATTGCCAATTCTGACCCCATGCTTTTAAAAGGAGTCTGCAGTTGTTACTGAATGTTTAATGGATGATAAGGGCTAGTAGAAATATCCACCTGCCCTGCCAAGCTTTTATCCCACCATTTCCATAATCGATTATTGCCCACCAAGCTGATACAGATGGCTTTGGATCAATCGCCTCCTCGGTCGAAGCCTGGCCCGCAGAAGCAGAGTCGATACATGATGACTCTGTAGAAACCTAACCAGCATGTGACAGGAGAAGACCTACAGCCTCATGCAGCTTGAGCCGACTCTGGGATGTACTGCATCCCCCCCAACGTGCCACACAATCCCTCAGGAAACCCACCCAGACACTGCCCTCTCCCTGCAGAACAGCTGCAGGATACTGATTTACATTTCTAATAATAAAGTGGACACGCAAAGACACGCACTGAATCCAAATCTGCAGGAAACTAAGCAGCAATGGCAACACATGCAAAATAAGCTGGATGGGGAGGAGGATGCTTTAGGAACAAAATGCACCTGTTAGGAAGTGTTAATATGTCATGAAAACGTAAATAAATGAGCATTTATTCTAAATTCATCCACAGACACTGCATCAGGATCACAATAAGTGACAACAACAAACCCAATAACTTCCAGAAAAAACACAAATCCTGCTGCGGAAAAAGCCCTGAAGGCAAATCCAACTTGTTTAGCCTACACAGACAGATAGTTACATGGATAAAATATGTGTCCACACTTTGTCTCCATGAATTATTGCAGAGTGAGCTGAATGGTAAATAAAGTCTTCAGAAAATAAGCAACACTGCTTGGCAATGCATCCCTTTATCCCATCCTCTTCCTCTCCATTTGCCTTCACTCTCCTTTATTGTTTTCACACTCAGGCATTTCTAATTGTGTTGGATATATTGATAAACATAATCTGTTTGGCTGTTTACATTTCCCCCTCACGCCTCAACTCTTGTAAAAGCCTTTTTACACATCTGATGGCTAAAAGCAAGACGCGACTCTCAGCCGTTTGTATTGGCTCCGGGTCTGTTTGAGAATTGATTTAAACATCTTACAACTGACTTTTGAAGTTATTGATCTTATTTATCAAAGCTTTTAGAACCATTTGAGCTCGTATGAAGTCAGAAATCCTCTCAGAGGACTTTTACTTCTCCCAGAGAGTCGATTTAGGACCAGAAGTGACAGAGCGTTTATGGTCAAAGCTTCTAAAGTCTGAAACAAGCTGCTTAAGGAGATCAGGTCAGCTGAGTCTGTCTTCTTTTAACCTTCTTCTTAAAACAGATTTATCTGTAGCTTTGTTTCCATCACAGCTTTTGCCATATAAAAGTGATATTTCTTCAAATTAGACAAGGTGCAACTGTAATTTGGAGGTGTTTCTAATCTGTTCCTTCCTGATTTACTTTAACACCTTCTAATTCAGCCATAAATGCTTTTAACACCTTTTTTTAACAAGAGGAAGGAAATATTAAGAACTCACATTTTTAGCCTAAGGAGGAAGGAAGGAAATGTTATTTATACAACACATTTCACAGATAAAAACCCCAAAGAGCCTTAAAAAAATAAAATAAAATAAGTAACGACTGGTCGTATTACTCACCAGTAGCTGGTTCCCAGCCTTAATCAGCCCATTTCATAGTCTTCTCCACCTGAGCGGCTCAAACCGCTCCTCTAGCTATCACCATCTCCTCGATCCATTAGTAACAGATCCGTTCAAACCAATGTAGAAATGTACTTTTCTCTTCTATTGAAACGCTCGATTCAAAACAAACAGGCACCATCTATAAAGTTACCGGCCAATCTGGATTTTTCACCGTAAATCATTCAGACTATAAATGCAAATGAATGCATTAAAAATACATTAAAAAAAAAAGGTATTAATTGTTTTAATTAAAATATTTAAAGTGAATCTATCCATCCAACACTATAGCAGCTTCTGTCCTGATATCGCAGGATAAGAATTTAATATATGAATAAAAAATACAAATTTAATACATTTTTGTATTTTTGTTTTTCTCTTACAGAGAAAAAAAGTCACACCCAGAAGCCTGGTCTTTAAATAAAATGCCCCACTCATCTTCCATACGAGGTCCAGTGCTTTGTTTCTGTTTCAGCGTTAGCTCCTCATAAAACAGATTTGGCACGTTTGCATGACCAGGGTTATAATCCATCTTTCACTGGTCAGAGTAAAGAATTAAAAACGCGAAGGTGACCAACAGCGACCCGAGCAACTTGCTACCGCATCGCATCAATGAAGCAGAGATGAATTAGTTTATAACTCATCTCATCACCTCTGACAAGTCGACTCCCCAGAGTGTATTTACCTCTGATCTGCAACCTTCCCAAACACCCCCCACCCCAAGCCGAAAATAGATTTCATCACAGAGGTAAATCTCATCCATAATTAGGAAGCGTAGGCAGGAAATGAATTAAACGGAGGGGGGCGGGCCGTGCACGTGACATGATCCAGTTTAGCTGTTTGAAATGTTTCTAAAGCTTCCATCTACAGTAAGGATGAGGTCATACGTGGGATAAGGATGAGGTCATACGTGGGATAAGGATGAGGTCATACGTGGGATAAGGATGAGGTCACACGTGGGATAACGATGAGGTCATACGTGGGATAACGATGAGGTCATACGTGGGACTGTTATCTGGTTGGTTAACAGAAAAAGACATTTTTTACCTATGGTGTAGCCTCTCTTCAGCTCGCCACAGCGAGGACTGCGCAGCTGCGAGTTGGTGGTGTTGTTCTCCTTCACAGCAAGGCCGGCCGTTGTCTTGGCAACAGGTGGCGTAGCCTTGCTGCGGGGCGAGGCCGGCATCAGAGTCGGGGAAAAACCTTGACTGGCGATATCCACCGACTGAGACTTCTGCTTCAGCCTGCAAGAGGAGATGGACAAGCCCTGTTAACGCTACATCCTTACATCCACACAAAGCAGAACCAAACAGACATCTGAAAGAGGAGTAAAGCAAAGGAGGATGGATTCATTAGTCTCCTGTATGAAGCAGCAGGACACCAGGGAACAACAGGAGTAACTGCAGCAAATGTAGAAGTGAAAATAGCCTCACTGTCATTTCCTGTTGCATCATTAATACATGGTTTGTCTGAATGTTTGACTTGTGAGATTCAGAACCCCCTCTGGTGTAAAACCAGTATGATTTCTGAAACATCTACCTCACAACATGGTTTTCAGTAAACTCTAAAACTTCAGTTCATGTTGCTTAACAACAACAAATCAGGCTAATGCTGCTGACATTATTATGGAACACAAAGATGGAGAGATAAAAATAGACACCGTTATCACGGTTAATTAATCTTGCTGCACCGTTTACGGACATCTCGCTTCTGTCGAAAGGTAAAAGAAACGACATTTCTATAGTTACAAACTAATTCATGTTTTACCAAAGTTAGTTGGCTTGGAGAGCTTTTTCACTTTGAAGGTGTTTTATTGGGAAATGTGTGGAACTGAATAAAAGGACAGGAAGTGAGGAGACAGGAAAAACACGTAACAGCTCACAGATGCTCTGAAGGACCATTCGTACTCAGTGCCAGCACGTCCCGATGAGTTTCTCTGAGGACCCCTTCAGGACTCCCACGGACCCAGTGTTAAAACCCTGCTTAGTTTTATGTTTTTATGGCTTTCTCCTCGTCATAATGATGCTGTCTGACTGACTCCTTTTCTTTAATATTACCCTAATATTAACTTATAACTTTACTCAAACCCATTTATCTAAATTAAATCTGTGCTGTGGCATTTCTCACACGACTCATTATTGGTGGAAAGTTTGTGTGCTTTCATATGAATGAAAAATCCAAATGATGAAAATATTAAGTACCGTAAATTCAGGGCCTTTAATTTTAAGCCACAGACATTCATTTTAGAAAAAAGTAATTTTGTTCACGCGTTAGATTCCGTAAAACGTAAAGAAAAGGTATTTTCCATTAATTAATTATTTTCCATTAAAGTATGATTCCTGTTTTCTGTTTTTCATTAGCGTAAGACTTTTATTTTGATAAAGATAAAAAACAAGTACTTATTTCTGTTGCTGTTCTTCACATTTAACATTACGCACGACGTGCACATTAATTCTGATGCTTTATATTTATGACGGTCTCTGGAGAGCTTTATTGGGTGTTGTCATTCACAGTTTTGCATATCTGTAAAACAACATTCATATTTAAAAAGGTTTACTACTATGGAGGAGATAAAGTATGTGAGAATCTTGCTCAGAAGTGGGAGAAGGACGACGCAGGAAAAGAGAGGCAGATCTGTGCAGCGTCTGCAGGGATGCATACGTACTGTGACGTCATCGTAAATTACCATAACATTTGGCCAGGAATACGATTACATGTAATCACCAAATGTTTACTTGGAGCGGCCATCAATAACAGAGAATCACTGCCCACCACACTCCAGAGTGAAGGTTAAATAATCATAAAAGCCACGTCAGAGTTTACTGTAAATACTTCATAACTAGTCTATTTGGACACAAATCTCACCTGAACATGGAAGACCTCTGGGACCCCATGTGTTCTCTGGAGGACACCTGGAGGTCCAGCGATCCCAGGCTGGGAACCGCTGCTTTACACGTCTGCCCTGAATCTTTTAGAGGTAACTACCTTAACACAGCTGGATAAAATGAAAAGCTTGTTTACAGCCAATAAATGTCATTAATCTGAATCCGGTGTGTTGGAGTAGGAACACATCTAAAACATGCAGGGTAGTGGGTTCTGGTAAACACTGCTCTAAAGACGGATACAGAACGTTGCGTCCATCTCTTGAGGCCTTTAGATCTTAATTATGATGTTTTTTCTGGAGCTTGCAGGTGAGAATGTCTGAAATTACGATCTCCTCCACCATCAGCATAAACTTCTGCTGCAGATCCCGCACAGCTCTAAAACAGGATTTCTCTAAACGCCGGAGAGAAAACATCAGCGCATCTTCATCTTTCACAAAAGGCACGTCAGTCAGCCCACACACTGGAAGCTTGCTCATATCTCAACATGAAAGCAGTTCTGCTCTCAGAGTCACTGCTCAGTTTGATAAAACAAAAACAACATGTCTGAAGCTAACAGGACATCTATGGGAGTTTATGAGAACGCACAGCAGCCATCACGTTCAACCTTTAGATGCTAATGCAGTTAGCACAAGCAGAAACACCAGCAGACCCCATAGAAGACTGCCCCCAGCTTAGAGACAACACAGCAAAGTCAAAGGTAACCCACTTACAATGTGGACAACGGGGACTTCAGTGACTTAATACCTACATTATGGTTTAAGAGAAACAAAGATATGGAAAAAAAGTATCCAACTAAGTATTAATATCTTTTCTTACCGTGTGATATGATGCATTACAATACAGATTCTTAAACACGTGCACCAATGCTAAAAGCTATTTTTTAGTCTAGACCTGAAAATAAACTTTGTTAAAAGCAAAGAGCCGCCGGGAAGATACATCACTTTAACCATGTTTATATGTAACGTTACATCCTCGGCTGGAGCAGGGATCTCATTCATCTCCCTTCTTATTAAATTTTTTCTATAACAATAGCAGGGAGGGGTTCACACAGCAGTAATTACCTCTCCTTTTTATTCCTATGATGGAACTTAATGATCCAAAATGGCATTATAGAAAAAAAACACCTTTACCAGCCTTTACCAGAGCTCCTCTAACGTAAACCTGCCGAGCTGGGTCAAATCCAATGTGCCTCCAACAACAAGGCAAAGCCTATTAAAAGTCTGATGGGATTCTGGGTTTGGGTTTTCCATTTAGACATGAGTTAACTAGGCTAATCTGATCAGGTAATCCAAAAACACTCACCAGTAGATCTATCCACTTACGTACTTTAGCTCCTCTCAGCCACACATGCAATGTGGCAGAATTAACCCAGCACACAAACATAAGATGCTCCAAACAAACTTTTACAACACTCAGTAAAAACACTGTCTCCAACCTAAAAGGGGCAAAAAATAAAGTCCTGAAACAGCAATACCATAATTCCCAGCACTCCCTCACACACACTTTCAATCATTCCAGCAAAACCGCTGAAGCGGACAGAATCTTTCTGGCCATTTCACCCAAGTGCACATCCCCTCATGGACCAGAGCCCCACACATGACATGGTGTCTAACTGGCTAATGAAAATGCAGAATCTCTATGGAGATGCTGTCCATCACTGCATGTGTTCTTCCAAATATCAAGGAAATCAAAGCACTGAGGCGGAAGCTGAGAAATGTAGGCACAGCGGCTGCATCCATGTGCCGGCTGTTCACCAGTCTTCAAGAATAATAATAATAAAAAAGGTGTTGTTGCCGTTTTATTTCAGGTTTTACATGTAATCAAAGATTCTCAACTTAACCGATGCTGCCGGGGTGTGTATGAAGGAAGCAGTGTGTGTTTGGATGTTGGATAATGAGGCTGGGAAATGGCAAAGCAGAGACCTGCTGCTGCTGTTAATGGCAGTGGAAGGTCAGAACAGTGTGTGTTTTTACATGGGGGGGGGACACACGACACGCCAAACTGTGTGAAGTCTATCTGCACTCCCTTCAGTGTTGGTGCTAATTACCGTCTCATCAGTGAAACAAAAGCTCCTCTTCATGTTTCACCGAGCCGCATGGACAAGCGGAGCCGGCACTTAAATCAATGCATTTGTCTTAGAAAGACAGAAGGAAACAGAAATGGGTAAAAAAGAATAGCAAATTCATGTGCACAGCTCACTCTGGCTCGTGGAAAGCTAAGTTTATTTGTGCATTCACAAGCAAGTGTGTCTGAGCCCTTCGAGGTGAAACGAGGAATACAATCGAGTGCCAGTCAGTCCCGTGTGACAATGCAGCACGCAGCTCACGCCACCACAGAGGCAATTTAGAGGACGGACAAAGAAATGTCGGTCTGTCGCTGGATTTCAGCAGATTAAGAGTTATTGACAAACTCAAAACTCCCTTTTTTCCACTAAGCAGCTACTTTTCTGCAATGCACATATGTTTGGGTGCAGTCCTAGACAAGGAAAAAAATCAATACAGGGATCAATGAGGTGAAGTCTGAGTCAAAACAGACTTAATAGAAAAAAGAGATGCTTGAATGCCAAGTTTGATCATGAAGCCATAACCCGATCGAGCGGATGCTGAATGGTCTTTAAGGGCATTTTACAAAGGACTGCATCAATGTTTGATAGATGTTTTTATTTGGGTCAATGCTGTTGGATTGTTTGCCATCAAATCGATGCGGATCAGTGATCTCAGGTGAGGTTTACATGAAAACGGGTTTATTTGTCATCTCTAATGTCCGCTGATGCACCTACATCTATCAGAAATTAACAAAGCACTTCCTGCTTCTCGTCTTTTCGGCTACAGCGTGAAAAACGACACAATAAGGACCGTTTAGCTTTAGTTTTATCATCGTTTTGAAGCACCAGTGCTGGCCAGTCTGTGTGAAATGTAGCCGCGGCTTCTCTTAGCTGTCAGGTGTGGTGTCCTAGAGAGAGCGTTAACATTTTCAGGTTGGGGAGGGTGAGTCTCCACTGTGTGATGTCACACGGTGGTGTCAGGCATTTGCTCTGCCAAACCTTCTTTTCACAGATATAAAGCTACAAAACCTATGAATGAAAAATAAAACTACTCTGGAGATTGTTTTAAGGTACAAATAACAAACAGAAGGTTAAAAGCTCGGAAAAGTATTTTGCATAAAATAGGCCCTTTAAGTGTTGTGTGTGCAGTGATGGTGTTCTGCATATCCTGGTTGAAAGCAGTGTTTCTTTTTTAGTTCCTGTTGCCTGTTTTGTCATCTCTAACCAGTCTGCCCAGTCTCCTGACAAGACATTCTGATCCAGTCAACAGCTGCTATGACAACGACTTCCTCGTTTTTATGATATCATTCGACCCTAGACATTATTGTGTGTGAAAATCAGAGTAGCAGCAGTTTTCTGAGATACTCAGCCCAACAGACACGTTCAAAGTCACTTAAATCCCTTTTTTTTAATCCACTGAACTTCACTAAGTCATGCTAACAGAGTTGCTGCCATGTGATTGGCTGATCAGTTGCTCGTTAACACACACATCTAAAATCGCTTTGACCAATTATAATAATAATAATAATACATTTTATTTAAAAAGCGCCTTTCAGGTCACCCAAGGACACTTTACAATACATGCAATC
>JBAMIG010000006.1:23060673-23077292 GCA_037177335.1 Kiunga ballochi | reverse complement strand
TCACTTAGCTTGTTTAAATCAACGCTGAAGACCCACCTATTCTCCACAGCATTTCCATAATCTTTATTTTTATGTTTGTCTATTCTAAAATTGATCATGATTTTAATTATTTTGCCTGTGTTTTGTTGTTTTATATCTCTGTAAAGCACTTTGAATTACCATGTGTTGAATTGTGCTATATAAATAAATTTGCCTTGCCTTGCCTATATATCTGAAACCAATCAATTTTTTGCATTATGCTCCTACAAACACACCACTATTCTAAAAACCAAGCTGCTGCCTTTTACGCATTTTAAAAAGAATTCATGCATTGTAGCGTCTTACAGTCACACCTGCAGGATGGCTGTTCGCCCCAGTGGAGAGAAAATATCTTGGATGATCTGCACTGAAAGGCTGCAGGGATGGAACTCAGAAGTATTAGCTTACCAGAAAACATGAACAGGTCATCAAACATAGATGCAGAATTTCACTAAACCACGGTACGGTAAAGTCTTTCTGATAACTGTGTTGATTTTTCAGGCTTTTCAGAACACCCAAAGTTTGTTTCTGATATGTAGCTGGAGGATCTAGGACACCATAAGAGCAGTAAATCATGCCTTTAAGCTAATAAGTTAAATGCTAGCATGCCAGTTTTGCATTTTTAATAAAATCAACTTTATTCATAACCTTAATACTATAAAGCTCAACCCCATAAATGTACACATCTAGTTGGAAATAGTTGTTTGTATATTTATCACTTACTACAAAACTGCAGTGTAAAAGTTATTCACCTGGTTTGAGAAGACAATCATCAGGCTGTGTGGATTTTAGTGTTTTGAGCAAAACCTTTACCTTAAAGGTATCAGAAAACCACAAGTTTCACATACGATACATTCAGCATGAAAAGGGTTAAAACAGTTACACACATTGGAGGAGTATTTTTATGTGTACGAGTGTTTTATTAGTGAATGTTTCCAATTAAACAGCAATGGATCTTTATTTTAAAGGGTACATATGATGTTTTTAAATCCTTTAAATTCTTTTAACATGTAAATCATTCATTTACTGTATGTATAAAGTAGAAGTGCAATGTTTTGGTCTGAATTCCTGCTTATTCTCGCTCCACACACACCTTATAACCCTGTTCTGAGGTGCGTCTTCAAAGCAACTCGCTTTGGTGCCGTCTCTTTAAATGTGAATGAGGCCTGTTAAGCCCCGCCCCTCTCCAGGTCACAGGAAGTTCAACATTACCCTGTTCCGCCATGTTTGTAGCTTGATAGCAGCGATACACTAATCTCCCAGCAGAGACACATTTTATTGGTAAGTTTACTTCACAAATCGGATTACCTGGAAGTCCATGACCTTATTTGGCAGACCCACAGCAAATACTGTGATGTAATAGATAAAATAAAACTTAATAGAAAATAGAAAAAATTTTACATGACCAAAAAAAATAAATATATGTGCACAGCATCAAGAGGGAATAAATGAACATTTTCTGCATTCCTAAACATGTAAAATAGCACAAAATCATGTATTTAGGGTTAAAAAAAAAAAAGTGGGATTTGCATGATATGTCCCTTTTAAAACAACACTGCCATAGATTTTAGCTCCTACAGGCAACATTAGATTCATATGATGCAGCTGTACTGCAGGTTTTACTTGATCCATTGTTGCTTCCCTGTGACAGTTGCTGAGAGAAGTTACTAATGAGGAGGAGTTTAAAAATAATACAAATAATCCTGCAAGTTTTATTTTATTCAGCACTTTTATAGTGCTGGTACTATTTACAACATGCATACCAGGTGAAAAAAAAACACATTTTCTGCTGACTTTGTAAGACATTTCCTATTGTGGGATGTACTAAAGCCTGATGTGACAAGCCTCACCACCCATTTTCATTTAACTCTGGCAACCTTTCCATCAGTTAATCAGCACCATGAGACTGTAAATACATCACCAGCTGCAATCATCCTGCCGAGAGCTCACAGTTAACGGGTCAGAAATGTAATTTACATTTGATCAGCCTGAGAGAGAAAAGTCTGCAGTTGCCTGGACATGAATGCAGATGCTATACCTTCATTAAATATAAACACCCTGGTATAGACATGGCAGCAGTAGATCAAAGCTAGCAGCAAAAAAAAGCTACAAACCTCATTGTAGCAGATGTGTTTACAGCATCTTGAAAAGAATGCATCAGAGAGCGATGTGTGATTCACAAAGCAGACTTAGAGCAATGCTGAGAATGATTTTACAACCAGATTGTGTTTGATGAATGTCAAATGTGCTTCGCCTTCATCCACTCCCGCCGATGGTTGCAAAAAGCTTCCATTTTACAGCGAGACAGCGAGACAGCTCACCGATTTAGAGATCTGTTTTGACAGGGGGGAAATGCAGGGGGACCTCTTCTATAACATAAATCAAATTTATGGCACAGGATGCGTAATTCACTAAAAACAATCTAACAAGATACAGTCAGTATTTTACATCCGAACTGCAAGACGTTACCAAAATATAAAAGAGAAAAAAAAGAACAATTTATTTGGATTTATACCACATGTGAGGGTAAAATACAACATCTTTAAATGTGAAGATTAAACAGATTCAGGCCTTTTACTAGTTATCATTCAATATTCAATACATTCATTTTTATAACGTCATTATTAATTGACAGTAATAATTTATCAAGTTGACATTTGGTTTTTTAACCTTTAAAATGTATGTACAGGAAATTACAAGCTAAAATCTACTAAATATTAATTTCCTGACATAATAAATGAGTCTACCTTCAATGTGGATTTTTCTCCTTGCAATCTACTCCTAACCTGCCAGTACATCGGCTCAATGAGATGATTCTGCTCTACAGCTGACTTAACTCCTGTCAATTCACATAAAGTCCACACAGTTATGAAACCTAACATCATTTCTTACTGCTTAATGCCAATAAAGATTACTCCCTGTGTATACCACCAAGCTCCTTCACATTATCTAACACTCTTCCTCATTTATGATGAGTCACAGGCCCAACCTGAGGCAGCAGAGCTCAGGAGGAAGGGGAGAGAGACAGGATTTGAATTCACCAGCACTCAGGAGGGAATGGAGGAAAAGGGCAGGTTATTTTAAGATGTGCCTGTACCACCGGGTAGATTTGTCAGAAATCATTTAGAGATGCTCCAGTGGACTTCCAAATAATAAATATCTGGATGAATATATGCATATGAATGCATGTGTACAAGTTTACATGTTTTGTTTTTTTTTTAAAAAAAAAGTATTTTGTAAATATGCAGCTTTTTTTTTAAAGTGCATACATCCCAAAAGCAATTAAAACATCAAGCTACACTATTTTGTTGTCTCCCGCAGCAAATAGCAAAAGCTTTTCTTCTTCCTGCTGTGATGCTAGTCTGTGATTAGCCGTTTGCTGGCTGTTTTGAATAATATACAGCCTGTGCATTATTCATGAGACATTTCATTATACAAAAATCTTAAAAAGGATTGTTCAGCTCTGGGTTTCACAGGAAGAAACTACAGCAATGTTTTTAGTGTAAGCAAAGACCTTGCTAGCAGACGGTTAGCTTATCTTAGCCCGGAAAGACATTTCGGTTTTATTCAGAGGGTAAAATGCTCTCATTCAAGATGATTTGATAGGAAAAAAAAGCAGCAAAAGTTGTCTTCTGTTTAGAAATGTGAAGAACAAAAAAAAAGCCGGCAGGCTGAAAACGATAAGGCAGAAAATGTTATAGCACAGAGAAGCTAGCAAAGTTAGGTAGACAAGATGGTTATGACTCAAACATTTGCATTCTGACATATAAATACCTCTGAAATATGTCTAAAATAATCTGAAGGCAGTGATGCATGTGCCAAAAAAAAGGTTGTTAGCTGACCCTGAAGCACAACATGCAAACAACCCTCATTTGTCATTTGCTAAAACTACGAAAACCACCAGCAACTACCCTGAATCAGCGGCTTTGAACATGAAGAAATGATCATTTCCGTTTAAATGCAAACCCCAACCAGAAAACTTTATTTCACCTCCAAAGCCTTCCTTACTGCTTGTACTAAAGAGTTTTAGAAAACAGGCTCCATATTTGAGTCGGTGGAGTGAGAAGTTTGTTACGTCGTCTAAAAAGGTCGATCAGCACCAAATGTTTACTTTGCTACCATCCTCTAGTACCGTCTCTCTTTGTCCCATTACCTTCCACATTTTAAAAAAATATCTTAAGGCCCTGCATCAATTTCCCAAAGCCTTTAAAGCTCTTATTTTATCCTCACAGAGCATCCAGAAGTGAGGTTGTTTGTGATGAGTGCCTTTTCATTTAAGAATAATGTACCTGTAATGGTTCCTTTGACCTTCAGGAAAATATCTGAATATAAAACTGCATTCCTTTATAAATGCAGTGAAACTAAAAAGCCCAACAATGAGTCAGTTTCCAAACATTTATTTACCCAATTCTCAGCCTACCCTGCGTGTTTTTTATTTTTCACTTCAGAAATAACACAGAATTTACTGCGCCATCTGCGCTCCAGCCATAAAAAATATGGTCAGCCTGGTTGCCTCTTCATGAAATAAAGCATGTGGCTTGTAGTTTTCACTCCAAGATTATATTCTTTATACCTTACAGACGTCTGTAAATCTAGGTCCGTGTGAAGGCCAACAACACGAACCGTACATCCAATCGCATCAAAGAATCTGAATCAACGTTCATTTAAATGCAGCTCCAACCAACAACACCAACACAAAGTCCTCCATCTGCGCAAATACAATCTGGCTCCAATGAAGTCATCTAGATCTGCTTACTGTGGATTTCACTGCTGTTCTGCCAGTTTCGGAAAAAGGCAGAGAAACAAATGATGGTTATGTTTTAATGCTTCCTGCCAGATAAGGATGAGGTCAGTGCACATTCATCAAAAAACAAAACAAAAAGGGCCTGGAACAATAAATTCAGTCGCTGCTCTTTTTCACAAGCACAAAAAAGTCACAGCAGTGAGCACCTCGAGTCAGATGTACAAGCTGCATATTTGACTTCTAACTGTTGGGCTGTTCAAAGCCATAGGACTCGTTTATGTATTTGTTCCTAATCCACCCTTATGTAAGATATGCAATAATCTGCCACGGTTCTAAAAAAGCTCAGACGGTGAAATGCTGCATGGCATCAGAAGCGGAGGATCTTTGAAGCGCTTGCAGTCATTTCTTTTTCTTCCCTCTTGCATTTACTGTGGAGAAAATTACCAAGCCTTATAGACGCACCCAACCAGCCAGAGGTGTCCTCCGTCGCTCGCCGGTCACTCTTGGCCCAGTCTGCCCGCATGACATAGTGTAGCTTCCCAGAGAGAGCTGCTGGTGACATTACCAACATGCCGTGTCCAGCATCTCTGCGCTCTGATGGTGCTGTTTAGCTCTTTGAGCAGCATCTAACCCCTGAATGACATTGAGAGCTGCTGCTGCAGGTGTTTAGGAGTGAGTAACAAAATAAAACGTTAATTTTGACCGTTCTTCAAGGCTCACCCCAGGTCAATGATCTCCTGGGGCACCAGCTGCTGAACGTAGCTAAAGCAGAGAGCATCGCTCTGCAAGCGGGTCAAGGAGGATGAGGGGGAACTGGGACCAGAAGAGGAAGGGCTTATACCTAAACAGCATGAAGCGCGAAATGTAACCCTAAGTGTACCTGAAGGCAACGCAGATGATTTATCAGGGAAATGAGAGAAAGTAAAGAGGTACGCTATTTAATCTGGCTCTGGTTTTTAAATTGCTGCAAAGGTGCAAACCATCCATTTTTAGCTTGAAAACAAATAAATCCTTTCAGAAAATTTCAAACCAAAACCAGACCAGAGTGCCCCCCCATATGTTATCCCTGTATATTTGATTTCTTAAACAACAGAGAAAATAATCTGCATTATAAACTGGATAACTGTGGTCATACCCATTCTTTTTGTCTTCATGCAGAAACATATGAGCTTGTAATTAATTTCCATATTAATCGCAGCAATCAAACTGCATTGACTTAGAATAATTCATCCCCACTCTTTAAAGTTTGACTTCTGTCGCCACTTGTTTACGAAGCTAATAGAGATTTAACTGGACGTAATGTGATGGGTTTCCTGGCTAATGTAAATGCTGTAGCGATGGAGCCGAAACTAAGCCTGATTTGAGATTGCAATCTTAATGCTTCCTCCACGTGCACTGAATATAACAGAGCAAACAAAATATCAGCTCATGCACATTTTCTGATGAGGGATATTACAGTTTTATAAACGTGGGCAAGGACATGGTTTGTCTCTGAAAGAATCAGTCCAGCATTATGTCACAGAATTAATAAGCAGGATACACAGACAGACATCCCAATACACACTTTGTTCCAAGTGTTTTTTAAGTCAATATTAAATTTAATTAACTCTATTTGTTTTTTTTAAACTATTTAAAATATAAAACAGATTACAGCAATATGATGGACGGGTAAACATGACAAACTGGTAAAGCGATTAGAGCTGGCTAGAAAGTGGCATGGTTTAATCTTTTATCTGCTGAGATTTTTACCTTTGTGTCTCAAAAAGGGGAAATAACCACTTCTCCTGGTAGTGGATGCTGCTGTTAAACCCGTCCCCGGCTAGCTGAGTCTGGCTAATGGAAGCAGCAGCCTCTCCTCTGCGGGGTGTGGGACCCGTTCCCAGTACAGCTCACCAGAGCAGCTCTTAGAATGGCTGAACTGGGGAAGATAAACTTAAAATAAGATCTTTGGACCTCTGACACCAATATGAAATAGCTGAAAAAAAAAGTATAATATGGGATTTTAAGGCTCCCAGTTGGAGGATGTTGAGAATAAATGGCCAAACTGGGATGGTCAACTGGAACAACTCGGCTGGTATTTATTGAGTTTGTTTGTTATTCTTTTGGTACCGTTGTATTGGTATACCATGGTATTTGTAATATTTTATGCTGCTTCTTTTCCATTTTGTTAAAAATAAATACATTTCTTCTATTCATTCATCCTTCACAGCTAAAAATGTGATGATTTAGAAACGTCCCTTCACTCCGGAGGCATTCAGTCTCTTTGCAGTAGCAGAGACATATTCGTTTCATCACGGGTCTCTGCAGAAGCCCAAAAAATCGTCCACAAGGCTAAAAGGGTGAAAGCACTTTCAGGAACATCTGCTTTACAAATGACTGGATGAACTTTTGGCTCCATCAAATAACCAGTGTGTCATGAATAATTAACGATGGATTGTGCAAAGTTACTCAAAATAAAAAACAAAAAGCTTCAAAACGAAGAGAGCGAGTTGTATAAACCCACTTCTCTCCAGTCACACACACACACACGTGTCTAATCTAAACCAACAGAGCCACACACACCCACTGCAATACCAGCTTCATGGATTAACAGAGCATGGTGGGAAGCTGATGAAAAATAAAGATTAGAACTGATCACTTGAAAGCCTTTAAAAAGATAAATAAAATAAAATGATAGAAAAAAAAAACACAAACTCAAAAATTGTGAGAAAGCTTCCCATCATTATGGGGAGTGGTGAAACGACCCCCTGCAGCAGTAAAAGCCCACCCCTGAAGCCAAACAGAGCCTGGAACACATTCGGGTAAGATATCCTTTCTAAATAAAGCTGCATCAAATTTTCATCAGTTGCTCTCCTCCTATACACGCTCACCAATTTCACCAGGTGACATTCCACCTCTGCACATTGATTTGATCCATTAGGTAATACGTTCAGCGTGACAAAAGCTCCTGAGGTTGCATTAAAGCCGTCTTTTCTTCCTTCTTCTAAAACCCCCGACACCCATAAACACTCAGGTCCAACAGTGACATTTTCTATCACACATCAAACTATTTCGGTTTGCTGTTGCCAGGCACAGAAAAGGTCGCAGCAACCACAGAAGAGCAACACATGGCTGTGTCAACACGTTGCGGTAGAACAAGAGAAAGAGACACATTTCTGGTTGTATCCTTGCAGATTTATCGCCTCCAGCTTGAGGGTGACAACACATAGCTCTTCACAATGACTGACAACTGCTGGGGTGGAAAACTGAGGAGGAGGAGGGATGAACAAACAACGACCTTCCTGTTATTGTTTTACTTTTTTGTGATAATGTTGTAGTGAATGGAAGTGAGGAGGAATCTATGGATGGTGCCAGACCTCTCGCTTTTATTACCACTGACTCAAAATGCTGGGCGGCAATTCAACACGAGCTCTGCATTTCTGACATGTTACTGACAAAAAGAAGCACAAAAGGCTTGAGAACTATGATTGCCTCAATCAAAGTGCTTATGTTTGGCATGATGAAGGTTTAAAGGCACAGAAGCAGAACGATGTCATGTGAAAACTCAAGACAGTAAAAAGAGGTTTTAGGGGAACCCGGCAAAATCCATTTACATCAGTCATGACTCCAAATAGGTGAAGAAGCAGATATGAGTAAGTCAATGTTTCCAAGACAATTTAGATGCAACAAAGGAGCATGAATACACAACCACAATACACCCTTAGCTCCCTTAGCATCCAAAAAATGCCTTCAAAAGCAGCAGCAATGGTTAATAGCATCGAAAGAGATTGAGCTGGTGCTAAACAGTCTTAGCAGCTAATGGTTGACCTTATGGTGCTTTTCCATTAGTACCTACTCTACCTGGCCTAACATGACTATACCCAGAAACAGAGCGTTTCCATTAGGATGTGTCAAACTGTGCGGTTACATTTTCGTACCAACTTTGTTGTGGTTCCAAGCGTGTTGGGCCGTGCGGATAGCCTGACGTCCACAGGCTGGTGCCCTTTGATTGGTCTGATGTGATCCAGGACATCAAGTCTTGCCCTCTGACAACTTCTCTTGATTTGTTCCATGAGTGTGCCATTTTCTACCACTTATTCCTAAACGGGGTCACAGGGGGGCTGGAGCCAATCCCAGCTGTCAAGGGGCGAGAGGCGGGGTACACCCTGGACAGGTCGCCAGTCCATCACAGGGCCAACACAGAGAGACAAACACACTCACACTTATGGACAATTTAGAGTCTCCAATCAGCCTATCCCAAAGGTGCATGTCTTTGGACTGTGGGAGGAAGCCGGAGTACCCGGAGAGAACCCACGCCAACACGGGGAGAACATGCAAACTCCACACAGAAAGGATTCCTGCACTTGACTAGGCTCAAACCGGCAACCTTCTTGCTGCAAGGCCACAGTGCTAACCTATTGCACCACCGTGCAGCTTCCATGAGTCTATTTCCATCTAATAACTATAAACAGAGCCCCAGGTAAAAAGTTACCGCGAGTTCTTCTATGGTATTAGTCTTCTTCTGTGGTATTAGTCTTCTTCTGTGGTATTAGTCTGTTCTTCTGGTTTTAGTGTTCTGCAGACTCAACGCAATGCGTCTAGAAAGTCGTATATGTGTGGGGGACCCCTCTCACATTAGAGGATCGCGACTTGTAATAGAAAAGCAGTCGTGTTAGAATATTCCGGGCCAGTGTTGTCACGTAAGTACCGATGGAAAAGCGCCTTTTGACTGGACAGCTATGAGCCACTATGAGCACCAAGAGCCACAGTCAGCTGGCTTGATATCTCAACACTTCCCATACATAAAACCTCATTTGTATGTTTTTCAGCTATGGTAATGGACTATTCTCCACACCAGTGATCACATGTTGGCAACATTCTTGGATGGAAAGCCAGTTGAGCCAGTCACAAGGTTTAATTATCCTACCTGCTGACCCTGAACGACGAGCTAAATAGGTTGTAGTTGGCTACATAACTGGAAGTGTCCTCAGTTGTGTTAGTGGAACTTTGATGGAGCAAAGCAGCAAATCTTACATTTCTCAGCCTGGGTTGACTGGGCTTTTGACAAACTTACAAATCCAACCATATTGTAGATGCAAAATATGGAAGTTTCAATTTATCTGAAAAGTTAAACCCCCCCACTTCATGCTGTCAATAAACATGTGTAAAAGATCAATTTCTCTTAATATTTACTCCTAAATATCTCTATTTTTTACATTCATTAACGTTATCGCTGTGTGCCGTGTTGTCTCAGTGCTTCACCTACCTCTGATGTGAACCGGAAATACATTGGGTCAATTTCTACAGCGGGAGGTTCGATACCCATCCTGTTACACAAACTTTCTATACCTCTAATGACCTGAATACCTTTAACTTTGCTTCCATGAAGCTGAATATGTAACTAAATATTGTGGTAAGCTGAACATAGTAACAAAAATCGCCTGCAATAAGTTTGTAAACCAGAGTTTTGAAAAAATCATCCAAACAGCCCCTTTTTATTTGATTATTTCCACTGTCTAACATGACCACATATTAAGAAATGTGTTATTGCAACTGTAACAACAAATGAATAGACACTCAATAACAGCAAGTAGCATGCTGCCACCCAACATGGCAGCAAATCATGCAGTCATTTATTGTCCTTCTTTCCTTCCTAAAAGTAGTAAAACAATCCAGATAACCTCTTACACTTCTCACACATTAATTAGCAAGTCGCTTCTACAACAGAAGAGGCTTTAATTAGTCAGAAACACAAACAGAGCTGAACACAAACTGGATGTTCAGATCATGCTGAAACATTCATCATGTCAACTGATGATTATGGGTTTTCATGTTTCTGCCCATTCAGTTTGCAGAAAAGGAAGAAAAAAAGTGAGAAATGAAGATTTAACAAAGAAGTGGGCCAAGTTTACAAAGCTCAAATATTTCTGCAAAGTCAAGAATAATGAGCTGTACTGTGCATCCTCTTTGTTGTTTCTGGTGAGCTCCAATAAGTACGCATCCAAACCCAAACTGAAAACAGACCTAAATACACAAAGAGCATCAAAGCAGGCTACATATATATCTGTGAGCCTCTAGGTCACAAATAAAGCACTCAGTTTTTCCTGCAGGAAGCCATCATGAGATCACCAAAAACGGATCAAGACCAGGTGTAGCTATGACTACTAGACAAAAATAGTAGCCTGCAGCAAGCTGGGAAAATGCCTCAAACATCATGCTGTCCACAAACCTGACAGATTGTTATCCGGATCGGGCCAGCAGCTTTAATGCTTAGCTGGAGAAGCAACCTTCTACTCATTACCACAATAAAACACTAATCAGGTATTTTAAATAGCACATAAGTGTTGAAAGCTCCCTTTAAGTTATAGAGGTATAATAATAGTGTAACACTACAGAAGAACAGTCATTATTATCAGCCGTCAATAAAAGCTTATGGAGGTAAACTCCTACATTGATGGTTTTGTTTGACATTTAGCCTACCTGGGATAACAGATAGTTTATGGTGAACATTTCATGTGATAAGACCTCGCCGCCTAACTCTTTGCATTATTGGCCCAAACAGAAACTCTGGTATTAATGTGCTGTTAAATCAATGACAGCTGAAATAACTGGATATACTGACCAACACTGCAAAAAACACTGGTGTGATGCATTTTGTTAAAGCAATTGTGTCCTTAAAATCCACTATTTGGGAAATAAATATTGTAAAATGATCATATTATTAGATACATGGTGCCCAGATGACCCAGCACTATGCAAGCCCCAGTGGGCAAGGCCTGTCCAGTTGTCATTCAGGAACTAACCCTTTTTTTTCATTTTATACTAATATAAATGATATTTATCATCATAATTGATAAATTATTTTATACTGCTACTAGATTATCAAATTCAGAAGAAGTCAGTGTAGCTGTAAAAGTGTATTTTATTCACTTGAAAAACAACAAAAAAGATCAGTTTTGTAATTATTAAGATAATTAGCAGAAAACACTGTTTTTAGAGATAATAATGTCAAGTGGCACGCATTAAAGCATTGAGATTAAGATTATATGATGAATTCAGCTTTTCTCAATGGAAGATGAGTGTTTATACTATCTTTGATCAGCTAACGTGCACCCTAACTGCGACTGAATCAGTTTAATGCACACCATTCAACATGATCCAAATGGTGCATCATATCTCATCATGCTCTTGTATTGATGATGGAATACCAGAAGACTGGTAGGGATCAGTGACTCTCGTCCCCAGTTCTGCCATCTTAGATCTTTCCCTGCCGATTCAAATGAAATTGTTCTCTAAAAGCTCGTTTGGTTCTGCATAAGTCAGTAATGATGCATTCAATTGAATCAGGTATGTTGCAGCAGGTAAACATCCAATTCCCAAATATGTACATTTTTAAATGACCTTAATTCAGAAAAAGACCGTTTTATTCCTTACAAGTGAACGCAACACACCTTTGTACTACATATAACTTAAAGCATTTCTTTTAGTCATCACAATACGTTGTGCTCATTTATTGGTTAAAGTGATTTCTTTGGACAGAAATGTGTAAGTCGGCCCATCACAATGAGCAAAAAGTCAGTTAATTGCATGATAAGAAAAGAATCAGTGCTATTTGTTTGCTGATTGCAGTAACTTTAGTTACTGTCATTATGTTCCTAAGCATGAATAAGGATGACTCGCTCGGTGCATCAGGTTTAGTTTACATAGATTACCCTGTACAGACATTACCCAGAAACCTGGATGACCCCGTCTGCACATCAAGCTAAATGTTCCTTAGAGATGAATGTTGATGTTTGAAAGAGTTAACTTACCATTATTATAACATTTTTTATATTAGTCCAAAATTATCTCAAACTGGGAAAATAACATTTTCAGTGTAATATCATTTTTCGCAATAATTTCTGAGACAATTAATCGCATGGCAAAAATCACTCTGCAAGAATGAAGCACTTCCAGCAGCTTGGGTGATTTCTGCCATGTGACAAGACCTCACAAGATAGAAGTCACTGCAGCAAGCACAGGCAACCATGTCCCTCCTCTTCCTCTTCATCTGGAGGCATCATTTACAGCTGGATAAACTCAGTATGACTCATCCTTACAAAACATAGTGAGTGACATTTACATTTTTACAGGCAGTACTTTAATGTTTTAGGTTATTGCCTGTTGTGGAGGTTTTGGTACGGGTTAGTGTTCCACTACAGTCCCTCTGACCAGGATGTAGAAGTTTGTGGAGTGATATGGTCATAATAAAAGCACATGTGCTGTTCTGTATGAAGTCAATACATTGCCATAATAGTATCAATAAAAAAAAAACTAGTTATAATGTGTGTGTATTGTTGAGATAAATGCTCCATTTTCTGCTTGAATGTCTTGAGGCAGACCATTAAATTCTCCTTTTTATGAGTAAATATTTGGGATTTGTTTCCACCCAGTGACACAAAGTAGTAAAAACCTATTAAAGATGTCCACGTTTCATTAAACAATAACCACAGTTTATCTTTGCTAAATGAAGAAAAGTTCCAATTTATTTCTAATTCCGTATTCCTTTCTAGGAAAGGGCTGAATAAATCATTTTTTTTGGGCTGAATAAAGTTGTTTTGAGTTTCACCTTTAGGCTAATATTTGTCCTTTTGGAGGTCAAACAGAGGGTTAGATATGCTCTAATATAAACTGTTCTCTCGCACCAGAAAGTTTGATAACCATTAATTCTTTAATGTCTTATAAACTAAATACGTAAAGAGCTTTTAAAAAAATACTGCTTTTATGTTCCAATAGGATTTTCTGCTGACTGTTGGGATAGTTGCCTGAAGAGTCAAGTCTTTACACAGTTCCGGAGGAGCCTAAAGCTATTAACACAAGACATCGCTATAAAATGGACTGTGTTGTGTACAGAAAAATAAACTAAACATTGTGTACAGCTTTACAAAGTGAACTAAAATGCTGACCTGGTCCTCTGAGGAGTCCTGTAATTTAATTATAATGGACACCTGCCAACCACTCAATCTTTTTTCCATTGCACAGTCAAGGCAAAAATAAATGTAAAAACTGACTTAGTATTCAAGTAAAATCAATCACTTTTAGTTCACCTTGTTGCATATTGCATTAGAGCACACAAAAGAGCAACACAAAATGTATTTTCCAGATAAAGACAGATTGTCAAAACCAACCTTCGAGGTCAGTCCAAGGAGAGTTAATGTGTGGCGTTGGCATGGCAGCCTGTACTTAATGATTGGATCAGCAGGCCTTTGTCGGGGGTTAACGCATCTCAGCATGCCCTCTATTCCCCAGACACCCTGCTTTTCTCTCCGCATACATAAGTAATCAAGTGCGAGGCCCCTGGATGTCAACAGCTCAGAGCCGCAGACGGATATGCAGGTAGGTTGGGGTCAATGTCGAAAGCGGTAGTCCACTTATGTTGCAGTTAGCAACGTGTCATTATATTCTTAACTACAATGATGATGATCAAACTGATCGGTGCATAAATGTAATTGAAGCTGCAGGTGCGCCATGTCATCACAGTGAACGAGTTTGTCAAGGACACACTGTGTGTATAATGACAATACGTGGTGAAGCAGAGCAAAGTAAAGCCGTTTACTTTCTTTATTGTCTGCATTTGTCATGAGTCATCCAAAGATCCCATCACCAGGCAGGCACCTTTCTGCCAGTGTAGCACTATTATTGCATGTGTCATCCCACACAGTGCATTAAGCACATTTTCCAGCTGATCTTATGAAAATATCCTCTAATGACATATTCATAATTTCGCCTCAAGACATTCCTACTTGCATTACAGCATTGGTTAAAATGCAATACTGCTCTGCCTGAGACACTGTTAGGACCTTTTCTTTTTCAAATTCCTCCTCTTTTGGTTTCCAAAAACTCCTGGTGCAAAGCTTGACGTGATAAGCCAAAATAGCTGACAACCGTAAACACAAGCTGGATTTAATTTTGTGACACTCATACGGACGTGTGCCAGCACAGCTCAGAATGATAATACCAAGTAATGTTAACTGATAAAAGTGCTGTTTTCAAGTGCTGTAGTTAGAAGACAAGGATGAACTGCAAACAACTCTATGAACGTTACAGTTTGTAGCTAAGAGTTAAACCAGGATCGCATTGTTAACTGTAGAGCATCAATTGTTTATGACATTTAAGACTGAAATGGAAGATAGCATGGAATAAATGGTGCATAATACATTCAAACTGACACCAGGAGTCTTGGAAGAAACTTTTCTGCTTTAGGACCAAAAAAAAAAAAGTTTAGGCAGTGGCTGAATAATTAGCTTTAGCGTGCTAGTAGATGCAACAGTGGGAATAGATTGAGTGGGTTATCAGTCTCATTTGCCAGCCTAAACATGCTAATGCCAAACTGAAGTTGTATCCTTCCCACAGGTTTGCTAGTCTCAACATACTAGTGCTTTCTCATGCTAGTCCAATATCCCATAGGCTATCTAGTAGGCTAAGCATGCTAGTCTTTGGTTTTGCTTGCTTCAATAAGCTAGCCTTCTCATCATGCTAGTCTAATAAGTTGCTAGCTTTGGCTAGCCCTATGACACAAATAACCAGCTGTCAAGTGGGTCACATGCCTAGACATGCTAGTCATTAGCTCCACTAAGATAATGTCTACCTGTTGACATATATTATGAAATAGAGAGTATATATTAATGAGTTATTATTCAAGTTGAATGATGCTGGTCTTATTTACAATCACAAACTGATATATCGTCCAGCTAAACATGTATCCTTTTTACTGTTAAATTTCTCTAAATTAGTCTCTTTTTATGAATGACATTTTGTTTTTCACATCATTTATATCGTGGGACATGGCATGATCTGAAAATCACAGCTATGATTTTACACAAAGTCAAAGAAATTAAACAACACAAAAAGTTTCACACAATTATAATAGGCTACTGAAAAATTGTTTAGGATTGTTGAGTTTTTTTTTTAGTAAAGCAAAGAATATAAAATAAAAACCCAACAGAATTCACAAAACAAACCAAACAAGCCTCTGGCCTTTTCTTCACAAACACTCATCTCAAGTAAGACCCAGAATACTATACAATTCAAGGAGCAAACGGTGTGTGTTCTGCAGGCAGCTTTTTAATAAGGTCCTTATTGAAAGCCTTAAGACCAAATTTTGTCCATCTAAATATGAAGTAATCTGTAAATTCAAGATGTTTAATCACTTTTAATGAAGGCTTTTTAATTACGTTCTAACATTTTAATTACAGAGACTTTTGTTGGCGATTAGTTGAGGGAAAATGGAAGGAAAACCTTTATTAAAGAAACCTCAGATAAAGCCACTGCTAAGAAAAAAATCCTTCCTCAACCATTTTCAGTCTTGATCAGCAGTTTGGTGAAGGGGTAAAAATGCTTTGTTTCATATTCAGCAAAAATGTGAGTGAGCTTATGGAGCATTTGAAATTCAAGATGGCACATTATTACAGTCATTCAGAGCGTATCCATGTCATTTACTATGCTGACACAGCTCCCTGAAGATGAAGGGCTGGTGTTGTTTAATCACCTCACACACAGGATGAAGATTTCACACAGCGCAAGAAGACAGGTGGATGGATGCAGCGTTGAGACAATTCGGTCTCCATCACACTGCAATACTTTGATTTGTTTAGCATCCTGACAGAAACATCCTTCCATAAACACAATCACAAAGTTTAAGTGCTGACCTCAGGGGTAAAGTTAGTGGCTTGTGTTTTAAAGTGTAACAATGTCTAAACAAGCTTTCAGTCAATCTGACAGAAAAAAAAAATATATATATATATATTATATATTATAAATATATTTCTACACTGCCATCATTGAGTCCATCCTCACCTCCTCCATCACTGTCTGGTACGCTGCTGCCTCGACCAAGGAC
>JBAMIG010000006.1:23044858-23058831 GCA_037177335.1 Kiunga ballochi | reverse complement strand
GATTTACAAACACTAGAGCCACTGAACTCGGTATTAACTCATTAAAAACTCCTCTGCTTAGCAGTGCATCCAGAAAAGTGATAAATGATTTAAGCAGTCTGTAGGGAACTACGAGCCGCATTAAAAATGCAGGAGTGTGAACTTGCTTTGCAAAACTTCCTGTAAAAGCTCAATGAATGTATTTACATGTGTATTTGGAGGCCTGTCTGCGGCTAAACTGCTTTAAACTCTAAGTGCATCACGGTACGCATCAAATTGAAGGAGTCCAACTTGAACTTGATTGAAAAATGTTTTTCATGTTCTAACCTGAGACGAACCTCCAGCAACTTCTCTCAGAGTTATTTGTGAATTTTAGCTCACCAGTAAATGTCAGCCATTATCAGCAGAAACCGTTCAAAAAAACCTGGATATATCTGCTGCTTTCCCTTTCGTGACTGAATAGGAATAGATCAAAAGTGACACTGTGCTGACCTTTTGGTGCTGAACATCTTGGCAGCGTCTTCTTTCTCTTGCTCGGAGGCTTTGGGAGGTCGAGGTTTGATGTTGCCTTTTCAAACCTGCAGGAGGCACACACACACACACACACACACACACACACAGAGAGAAAAGACAGGGGTAGGGGACAAAAAGAAAACAGTGAGATATTTTTTTTTGCATCATCACAGTTTGCTTTTCCAAGTTGCCCGAATGCTCCGACCGTGCTGACCTCAACAGCCTTCATTAGCCGGCCTCCGACTGAGTGATTCAAATTGACTGGGCATGGCAAGAGGCAACAAGCAGAGCATAACTGGGCCAACACGACAAAGACGAGGCAGGGAGTCAAATGGCAGCTCTAATAATTATTTGCCTTACTTCACCCCATCAGAGCTCATTTAAAACCGAAAGGAAATAATTAGGTCTGAAGCTCAACCGGAAGAATTAGTCACAATTAAATTAAATAAAAAAAGGGAGTAATATATCTGCTTGTGCAGGTAAACATGTCACGGTGCAGGCCGCTTGCTGTAGTCTCCCGTATTTTGTCTCTGCTGCACCTACTGCATTGTGTAATGGCTGGGAGTTAGCCCCTGCGCTTTTATGTAAAGGTTATCAGGAGCAGGAGGTAAAAGAAGAAAGCGTTCAATAATTAATGCAGAGGTCTATGTAGGCCTCACTTCTCACCCTCTATGTAATGAGAAGAATGGAGGCCCAGATGTAGGGAGTGAGGGTAAGGTAAGGTGGAGTTAGGTGATTAAAGCACCACCTAGGTCCTATCTGCACCCCCACCGGTTGGAAACATGGTAACAAGCACGTATACGCACATGCACGCTGCAGAGGAAATACACTTCATGTGTTATATATGAGACAGAAGCAGAGGAAAGACGAGGCAGAAAGGTTCAAGTTGTGCAACACTGCAAGCGTTTGATGATCCTTTCAGGTGACATGAAAACAGTAGATATGCAACGTGCATTTATTCCAGCTTGCTTGTATCATGTTTGCCTCCCTAATCTCACAAACAACGTTCCAGCGAGCCTGCAGTACAAATTCACTGCTCCGAGTGTAAGGCGTTCGAGACTGACGTGCTCGCTAATGCAATTAGGTGGAAGCGGGATTAGTCGTCGTCTCACAGCTCAAACAAAAACACATTATTAAAATGCTGCACATTAAAACGTGTTTTACTAAGAAGAAAGCTCCGTTTGGACCAAACGATTGTCTCATTAACCGTTTCCGGCATGAAAACATTCATTGGGCGGATTACTGCACGTTTGGTCCGTATCGGGATGTAAAGCTGCAACAAGCTAAATATCCATCATCAGTTTCAGAAATAACCGATTATCTGGAGCATATTTTCTGCAATAAACATTTTATTTTTGGAAAAACACCCTTCATAACTTCATTTAGCACGTTTCTGATTCATACCCACTGTGTCTGCGTGTGTCAGGGTTTTTGTTTCCAGTTAGACTCATGGTGGTATTGTGTCTCGGGGCTCTTTGGATCACTGATATGAGTCTCAGACATCTGATCATTCGTTTCCCACGTGAGCTCAATAAATGACAAACCAATGAAGACAATGTTCCACATTATTAAGCAGGTCATCATTTGCAAGCAATGCGGGGAAGTAAAAGGAGCTTTCTGAGGCTGAAGAGTGGGAAATAGTGGACCTTGGACATGATACGAACACCTTCAATATTTCACAGTCAATCAAGTCAAGAATCAAGAAATATGTGGCAGAGTCAGAGCATCCGATGTAATGAGGAAGGTTTCTGGCAGATAAATAAAAATCAGATTAAAAGACAGCGGTTAAAATGAAAGTGAAAAATAAAATCATCTTCATGCTGCACAAAAACCTGCATCACTAGCTGCTGGGGGGCATAAACCTTTGCCAACCTTTCAGACAAGGGCCCTTTGTTAAAAAATACCTTAACAAGTTAAGATGTTTTTGACTGGAAATAGTTTGTGATTTTAATTAAATACTAGTTCCAGATTCAGCAAATTCAACAAATAACTATTTTCTGTTCTTACAGCTGATAAAATACTTTGAAAATCTGTCGTACGTAACAATTTGGGACAGTTCATTTTAGGAATTTTATTTTATAAAGCTATTTTTATCATTGGGAAGTTTGTTCAGGCACATTTGAATCATTCACCTTCGATCCATAACATAAAAATGATGCAAACTGTGGTGTGCATCAACTTTTACAGGAAAACAGAGCAATAATATTTGCATAATAATTTGGTACACAGTGTATGCACACACACTCGCTATGTGTGGAAGTGCTTTCAATCTGTATGCATAAACTTAGATTTGACAGAGTATAAAATCTCTGAGCTTTTTGCCTCTGCTCAAAAATGGTCTAAAATATAATGAAACAAGTATCTCCTTGCAACCATAAGCCTATCTAAGGTAACAGTAAAGGAATGCCTGTGAGATATAAGGTGTGTAAATAATAGTATACATGTTACTGGTGAGAAATAAATTAAAATGGTGCATAGCACAAATTGATACAAATATCAGGCTGGCCTGTATAAAATGAAAAAATAGCTGTAAGGATGAAATGATGATGCAGCTGCAGCTCTAAACCTCCATCAGATCTTTACACTATCAGGGAACATTTTCTCTCCAAAAGGCTGCCTGATGAAGCCAAACAGGTTTTTGTGCAGATGGGACAGATAAAACCTCCAAAATGACTAGTAATAAGGGGGTCAGGTTGTTACAGATTTATTAGTCCACAGCTTACCATTATAGTTAACCAGTTTAAGTTGCAGAAATAGCTCTGGTTGGCTCTTTTTCACATGCACATTTAATTTGAGCTTTTTATCCATTATGCTGCGTTTATATACAACCCTGCAAATGAATACATGCAATCGAGGAGCAACATGACTGCAAAGAGGTAACAAATAAAGTTTAGGGAACATTTAGGGGTAGTTTCTTGTCCTCCTTCCTACATGCGAGTATGTACCAACTTCTGCTTCTGGTCATTTCCAACCAGTTTTAGTTTATTAACCTTTAATCATTCTGATTTAAATGTTGTTCCTTTTAACTACTTGCTGCTTTCCAAAAGATCGCTTTGAATTAGATGGCTTCACGACGCAAATGGAAACAAAAACATGTTATATTTGGATTAGTGACATATTAAAACAAATCTCGTCCCATTAATCTCAGAAAGTTTCCAGATGCCACTAAAAACCGTCCCTGTCGATGTCCAGCACACATCAGGCACCAAAACGGCTTTAATCACAATAAAATGTTTTAAGTACAAAAATAAAAAAGCAGTCTACTTCTTTTACACTATATGTAGAAAACTGAGTGGATTTGCTACAAGAGGAGGGAAAAAGTGCATAATCAGCACAAAAAGAGGGAAAATATATAGTAAACAAACACAGAGACCTTTTGTGCCGATAAAAACCTTTTTTACTTCATTTCACGAGCAAAACACCCAATTATTTCATCAGAAGCCTGACAACCAACGTGTCGGCATTGTAGTAAATTTCCCTTCACCACGGTTGCCGAGACACTGATGTGGTCCATAACCTTCAGTACTACAGGGCATGTTTGTTTACTTTGTCTCCCGTCTCTCTGCTGGGACTCAACCTGCTTTAAGCTGCCAATCAACTACAAGCAGCGACTGAGCCACAAAGCCAAATGGCATTTCTGATAGAAGAGGACGGCTCCACCCTCCTCAATTTGAACCAAATCATGTTTGACAACAACCAAGGGTCTCAGGGTGACACTGAGGCAATTTTGGGGGTGAAGGAGGGAGATTTGAGGGGAGGATCAGTTTCCACTGATGGCAACTAAAGGAAAATTCAGACAGGATACCGGAAGCACTGGTTAATAAAACCTTCATGCCAAGGAGCAGGAGGGGGATATTAATGAGATGCTTCACCATAAAAGGAAGCAGGTACATGCAGAAAATCCAATTATTGCAAAGGGATTTCATTTCATTAGGGAAAATTGTTTATCAGTAACAGGAGCCCTGGGAGTGGAGGGATATCATGCCGGAGTCGTGCAATTTCTCTTCCTATTGCTTTTAAAATGCCAGTCATCCTTCCATTCGTCACAGCGTTGCAGGGCTTTAAAATCATTACAAACTTTTCGCTCGCCTCAGAAAAAAGAAAACCTTTAGTGCATCTACACCAAACCAAGAAACTGGAAATACATTACTGCGATTATATGAAGCCAGCAGCTGCCAGAGTGCTTAAAAGTTCAATTAAGACATTTGATTTGTTTATGAGGCAGAAAGAAAAATTATCCAGAGCCAAGTTCAAAATGTGAAATGAATTAATTCATATAAAGATGAATCTTCTGAGAGTGGTGGTAATTAAAGTTTGGCTGATGAATCAGTTACAGAAATTTGCAACCGTGTCCTTTTTTCTATGCAACAGGCTAAATTTTATGCACCAAACAAACATCACCCAAACAGCTTCTCTAAGGATTCTTCTTTTATCTACCCCACTCAAGAAAAACTGACAGACCTAAACTTACCACAAAGCTTTAAAAAAAAAAAAAACTACTACTAAAACAACTTTTCTAAGAGCCCAACAAGAAATGCATTTTTCAGAAAGCTCCACAACACTAAGAGCTCCTCTAAGGGTTCCACTGGACTTTTTAATGACTTGAGCCTTTGCTGCAGCCAGGATGATGGTGCTACACTAGTTAATACACCGGGGAATCAGTCAACGTTTAGAGGGAAATCCACATTCATTATACAGCTGGACAGCAGTTTCCTGCTTTTAATAATGTTTCATGTAGAAGTTATTGATAGGGGAACTCTGAGTCTGTAGCAGAGGTTGTCCTGCAGTCTTGGAGGCTTTATTGTCCACAAACAGCTTTTGCTTGTTATCTGTCATGGCTCATTCCAGGAAATTCTAACCCAATCTACTTGCTTTTCCATTAAACACTAAAAATTATTTGCACCTAAAAGTCCATTAGAAATTTAGAAGAAAAAAGGAAACCATGGTGTTTACTTTCTAATTAGCTTGGGCACAGACCTTGTTTCTATCAATAATCATATTCCAAAGGAAGTGACAATAATAACGTGGACTCGTGTTATGGTACAGCAGGCAAAACGATGCCTTAGCCCCAGTTTGCATCTTTTATTTTATCCCATGGATGATGGTTATTTATAAATATACCAGAATGGAAAGGATTTTTACATGTTTGTATTTAAATTGAATGCTAATCCCTATTTATTTAATGTGGCAAAGATCATGTTAGCATGGACTGGTTCAGCAATAGAGACTGAATTATCTGGGAACTTTACATCAAACAGACATTTAAAAAGACATCCCACAGAACGTGGCTGTGATTGATGCAGCTGAATCAGTTGGATACGCAAAGCCAGCGAGTCACTTAAATGAATGTGCAGTGTGGTTACAGCTTGCTGCGTCCCCGGCAATGCGACAGCTGACCCTAAAAGGCTGCTGCTCATTAATAATAGCCACTTTAGCTCGCATCGCTGACAGAAAAAAGGTCTGAATAAATAGAACTCCTGCAGAGTAAGTACAGAGATTCCAGATAAAGCTCTTTTACAACAAGGCTCGCTCTGAGGGGAAAAGCTAAAATACATTCCCTTCCTGCTCCTGCTTGAGTTTGTCTTAATAGAACCGGGTTGTTAGCAGAGTCCAACTCCCAGGAAATGGATTATAGTTTGTCACGATTCTACCCAAAGACCCGTCCAGTCTGGGTCACCTGAAACCAAAGCTCTTTTAGCAGAGGTCAGGAACTAGGTTGGTCCTGGGGCTACAAATTTCTCTGACCATCTAGATGAGCTCAGACAGAAAAAGGTGAAGCCAAAGTGCCAAAAATAGCAGCTCCCACTTTGTCCCAAAGAGGCTCCAATACAGAGCAAAGACTCCCATGTAAAAAAAGACCAACTTCACAGCGGAAATAAACATGTTTACAGTCTGACACACAAAAAAACACTTTAGGTTTAATTACTTTTATCTTTTAGACAGCTGTGAAGTGAGAACTTTTAAAAATGTCTTTTTAAACCTGAAAAACCGGCATCTTTAGGGATGTGTCCATTGACAGATTTACTATAATGTCTGCAAGACGGCAGAGTGTGGCACAACCATGGTTTTTTGCCGGCTAGCTGCATTTCTTAGCCAATCGAACTTCATTAGCCGGTTAGCTCCCATTAAATCACAGTTAGCTCAGTTAGCTCTTAGCTAGCTCAGTTAGCTCTTAGCTACAGCTTAGAGTTTAATAGACGTCAATCATCCAGTCCCACGCTCACAGCCCATCACTCAGCTCCAGCTCTGTCCATTTTTGTATTTTTAGAAAGAGATGGCTCGTGTAACGCTGCCATGATGGGGACAGTAGGAACTGCTTCGCCTTTGCTCTTCAGGAACCAACTGGGAGCATCTTTTATATTCAGTTTACGCTCCCATGGCACCCGACATGCTGTGCTTCTCCCCTTCTTTCCTTTCTCTGGCTCAGTCTACACATTGAAAAATAACTTTTGCAACCAGTTTATAAGCAATATAATCTGGTAAGCCTCATTTAGTCGACAAACCAATTCTGGCTCTGAGGACCACCAGTTGCTGCCCAGCAACTGGTGCAGAGGGACGGGAGAGTTTATGGAAGCTTGTGCGGATTTGATTTGAGGCGGCAAACATTTACTGCCCTCACCTAAAGCCGGCCATGTTGTCACCAGAATAATGGGATTATACAGGTAAAAAGATTGTTACGAGTGATCTACTGACAAATGTCAAATAAAAAGCTTCACATGCGCTTATATTTTTGTTTACACGTGAATTATGTTAATGATGGTTTATTAATTGATGTTTTACAAATAGGAAAAAAAACTATCAAATCTAGTTATAAACATGTCTGAATGACTTAATATATTTAAATTATATGGAAAATATTTATTCACACACATTTACAGGACTAATAAGAATATTTTAGCCTGTAAAAAGAAAAAAAAAGTTGGTAACTTCAGGATTCTACATTTAACAAGTTACTAAAACCCAAAGATATGTTTTAAAAAAACTTTATGAGTTATGAGCATTTTACTAGGAATACAAGAAACAATCTTAAAAAAGAAAAACAAGAGTTTAGGAATGTAAATATAAATAGGCAGGTCTGTTTCATATCTTGTCAAACGTCTCCACCCTCATACTTCCACACAGCAGATGTGCGCTTCCCCTCGGATACGACCGAGACGTGCCGCCACGGCTACAGAACCATGTTAGAGGATGTTTTTCCTGCTGAGCTTCATTAAGCCAGCCGTGTGTCTCAGCTTAATCGTCTCTGGCCGTACAAAGCATCCTGACAAACACCATCAGCATCCAAGCATGTAATGGACTGAGGCAAATTCCAGACTGACAAGAGATAGCAGGTATCTGCACTTCAGCCAAAAGCTGCTGACCATAAAACAACTGATGTGCACAGCCAGACACAAGCAGCTCTGGACTGACACAGGAAGCACAGAGAACATGGATGAGCTGCACATGTACAGGATTCAGCACACTGCTAACACATCAGACTAAATTACATGCACGATTCAAAGCTTCACGACGCCGTCTCTGTGAGTGATTGAGTGGACCGAAAATGTGACTAAGGATATGAAGCAACTGGCCTCTGGATGAAATCCAGACTGTAAACAAGACGAGTGAAGTATTGATTAGAGGCAGGATTAGCTGGGCCAGCATGCAGCTCAAGCTGTAACACCCTCAAAGAAGCGCAAACGATTCAGCAGTGGTCACATAAATAAGATGCAAGCTAGTTTTCCTTTAAAAATTAAAAAACTGGTGCATTTCCAGCTGGGATGATCTGATTATTGTTTCAATTATCCCTGTAGAAATGCTTATAGGAGCATAAAAACAAAGTTAGTGAATATAAGCGGTCCGGGCCAGACAACAAAGAGTCCAGCAGCTGCAGTGGCATTTTAATCAGGCCCCACTTTGCTGCAGTAATATGACTCATCTTCCCTCCTGTTTCTTGGTTGTTTCATTGTCTGCATCTCCTCCATCATCTCTCTCCTTTAGACATCTTTGATTGTGTCTGGTTGCACGTATGGCGGTTGCATTAGCCTGGCAGGAAACAAAAAGCATTTATGGAAATGTTCAAATCATTTCTGGTTAAGTAATAAACGCTCCCTGTTGTCATTTCTGCCTCTCATATTTACATTGGGCTAATGGCGATGATGCACGATTATTATCATCCAAAGGGCATCTTATCTACGTCTCCTGGAACATAAAGTCAGTCGAGTCGCTCTCGGATCAGCCTACATTAGAACGTCTCCTCGGCAAATGAAAAATCTTAGCATAAAATTTGCCAGCCACTCATTAGCGGCGAGGGGATAATGGATTCTTTGTGTTTGATTTTGCTCTGCAAACATCACAGCTTTAATGGCACATGTGTGTTGACATTACCTTCAGGAAGACATTTGATACAAGTTAGATGCTGAGCTAGTCCTTTTCTGGAACTGGATTAGTTAGGACAAAAATATGATGATAAAAATATTAAAGTAAAAGAATAAAACCATGCAGCTGCAAATCAAAAGCTCTGATCGGTTTCCTATTGCTTTCTATTGCACCACAATGCTCATAGCCTGGATCAAAGCATCTTTTAGAAACGATGTGGAAAGAAAGATTTTAAAGCCATCCTACACTCATTTAAAGGTCTCTGAAATCAGGTTATGAGGGACAATATTTCTAACGAACATGGCAAACATTCAGGACAACAAGTTGTTGGATCAATTTCATTTGATTAAAGTATGATAAAGAAAAACGTTTAAAACCAGCAGGATAGTTTCCTCAGAGGAGCAGAGTCTAAATTCCCTTTTTTTAAACAGTTCAAGTTCATTTAATCACAAGCCAAGAAGGTATAAATAAATAAAAACTTAGTCAAGCTCAGACATCCAAAGTTATCTGAATAAACTGGTTCATTAAAAAAAAAATTAAATGTAAAAAAACAGAAAAAGGAAGAAAATGTTTGAGTCAACAGTAAATCCACCTCCTTTCTGGAGTTAGATGATGAAACTGATGATGGATGGTACAATTACCATAGAAGAAACATAATAGTGCACTTCTTGTCCACTCACTGAAGAGCTGAGAACTTTTTGTTGATGAGTTAATCAGGGCAGAAGGTTATCATCAGTGATGCAATGTTCTGCGTTTAACCTGATGAATAAAAAAAGCCAACTTATGGTGCACATCGTGCTTTGCATGCAAGTGGAATAATATGGAAGAAACAGGCTAGTACAGGATCAATAAGCACATTTACATAACCCATAAAAGAGAAATCCAAAAACAGGGTTTCAAAATGTATGCAAAACATGTTTGCTTTAATCAAGCATGAGCCTAAATGACAGAAAAATGTAAAACTCTATAAACATGCATCAGAAAACAGCAATGGGATGGATGTACTGCTGCATATCAACACTGAGCTGGACCCACATGGACAAATGGTTTTTACACAAGCCTTAATGTTCCATCTTTATATAAGTATAAAGTTTTTAAATAAAGTCGATTACGCAGAAAAAGCTAAATAAAGCCAACGTTTTAGTTTCCTTTGTCTGATGGCTAAATGTCAGTGTCAGGAAAATAAGCACACAACTCCCATCTCACACTGCCATGCTGCTGATAAAAACCCAGATTTTTGCTTTCCTCCAGCGTCATCTCACCAAAATCACACCTGGCTCAAATTAAAAATCGATTTATCAACAATGAACTTCTGTACAATCGGAGACAGAGGGTCCAGAGGGCCAAGACTGAGAAACACTAGCTACACTGTGCAAACGTACATTACAAATGCAACTACTGGCTTAATCTGGGTGTAAAAACATAAGTGGGACAAAATTTTATGCAAGCTTGAAATAAGAATTTGCATTAAAACCATTTTAATTATGTAGAAAACCCAAAAGAGTAAAGAACAACTTCAAACTATACAGATTTATAATATTTACTCATTTAAATACAAAAAAAAAAAAGAACTACTTTTGTTGGTGCTTTTTAGCTCATACTTCAGAGACAATAACGTGCATCATTTGGATCTTCAGTCATATATTCAGAGTCCGGATCAACACATGATCCCACAAAGGTACATAAAGTTAGAAAAAAATCATAAAAATCATTTCATAATATCCAGTTTAAAAAGATACAAATAGAGTAAATAATTAGCAATATGATGCCATCATGGCAAACAAACTACTGAGGATCATATAATCAGAGTACATCCTTGTACTTGAAATAGCTTTTGGTTTTCATTGTCTGTCAGTTTGTGCGTGTGTGTGTGTGTGCATGTGTGTGTGTGTGTGTGTGTGTGTGTGTGTGTGTGTGTGTGGAGTAAACAGAATAAAACCTCTGCCATCCAGCAGAGTCGCTCGTGGCGAGGTATGTTCGCGAGCTAGCACATTGTCAGTTCCAGTTAAAGATATGAACGCAGCTGGGTCGGGGACTGCTCTCTGCTGAGTCACTTCACTGTGGGACATTAGGCAGGCAGAGACACATGCCGTGGAGGGTCGCTCACAAATGACCCCACTCCCTCGCTGGGATGTGATTAGTTTTCATACAGAGTTCCAAAGTGGAAACAAAGACAATTTTCCCTCAACTTCAACTTTCAGTTTACTGCCAGTAATGTCATCTTCCCATCCCGCTATGCATCACCAGCTTTCTGATGCATGTCCGCTGGCTGTCATGTATTCATAAGGCCCAGAACACAGCTGTCAGGCTGAATTACGGCTATTTGAATGATAAGTTTAGTCAATAAAGTAACATTTGTAGATTTATCAGAATATAGCGACCTAAACAGAAGACTACTGCAAGATGGAAACCTCTGAAGAGTGTGTCCACCCTTCTTTATCCCCCTCATATTTATATGTACTGATCTGTGTCACGTGGTTGGCCCCCGAGCCAACTGGAACGAAAGGAAAGAGGAGGTTGGTCTGTCGTTCTACTTAAGAGAGGAGGAGGAGACAACATGAGGGGGTAATTGGGCTGGGTTAAGCAAGCAAATCCTGTAATCCTCCAACCAGTCGCATGATGCTGTTTACTGAAGGTAAAGCCATGATGGACCGAAACCAAGGCCACCCCACTATAACATAAGCTACGTCCTACAAGCTTTCCTCCATGTTTGTCCTCACTTATTAGTTTACCTGTTCTTTTAAAAGGACTGCTGAAGATGTTTATCCCTGTAAGTCTCTTTTGGGATTATCATGCTTAGACGGTGGGGTAACTGGGAAGGAGCCCAATGGAACTGATGAAAATCTCACAGACGCAGGCGAGAAAACAAACCAGCCCTCTGGGTACATATAACAAAATGAGGGAGGGCTAGAAGAGGCCGCTTTATGGCCTACAGTCTGGCTGCTTCATCACAGTGAAGCAGACTGAAAAATAAACCTTCTGTTTAACCTCACATTAAACCATCAAGCCATGTTAAAGCTTTGTTTTGCTCTGATGGTCCACCATCTTTCCTTTATGCTGCTGTACATTAATTTATGATGAAACATCAGTGCCAGCATTGCAGCTTTGCTCAGTTGTTTTTTTTTCTGAGCTGTTTTTTTTCCAAATAAAGAAATTTTTTGACCCAAACATCATTAAACTTCTTTACAGGCAAAAAGCAGGGATCCAGGGGAGCTACTTTTTATTAGCCTTTAAATCCATGTTTTTGTGCATTTCTAAGTGTTTAAGAAAGCAAACAATGTAAATGTATTCCTTCCTGAAGCTGTACATATCTTTATAGTCTTTTTGGTCATTTTTTAAGTCTGTTTAATTTTCTCTATTATGTCATACTATTTGCTGTAGGTCTGCCACAGGGGGCGGGGCTTAACATGCCTCATTCACATTTAAAGAGACGCCACCAAAACGAGTCGCTCTGAAAACACACCTCAGAACAGATTTATAAGGTGTGTGTGGAGTGAGAATAAGCAGGAATTCAGACCAAAACATTGTGGTTATACTTTTTATAGACAATAAATGAATGATTTACATATTAAAAGGTAGGATTTAAAAGCATCATATATCTCCTTTAACAGAAGATTTCAGAGCAACGCATACAGTAAAAATTACTACAAACATATCTGCATGTCTAAAACTTCATGTTGGCTATTTAAACAGTATTTAAACAATATATCTATTTTAAATATTGATAAAAAAAACAATGTTTTTAAACAAGAATTGTTCCATTTTGGGTTGTAAAGCTTCATATTAGGAGAATACATATCTAAAAGGTTATTTTTGAGCATAATAAATTAAAAAAGCAAAAAAAAAACAGCATCTAAAATTGAAAGATTTAAATCTGTAACAGTGGGAAAGTTTATTTGGTTGCAGTACAACTCTTAATCTACAAAATGACTATTCCCTTGTGGTCCAGTCAGCTTCCAAATCTTCTTCATTCATTTCATAGCAGCAACTTGACTTCAGCTGGGGGTCTGAGCGAGGATTAACACAAGCCCATTTCAGTGGCAGAGTTAAACCTTTACTGCCACTGATTCTGCTTCCTCTTGCACAGCCAGAGTTCTCCAAAGAACCCCTGTGAGAACCAATCACAAAAGCCAGCACCACCTGAACCCCCTGCTACAATGAACAACAATTAGTCCGAATCTAAAGAGTGATGTTCTGCTGCAGTGCTTGGAAATTACACACAAATATTATATATATATCTATATAGATATATATAGATATATATAGATATAGATAGATAGATAGATAGATAGATAGATAGATAGATAGATAGATATATAGATAGATATATAGATATATAGATAGATAGATAGATAGATAGATAGATAGATAGTGCCACAGTTTGTGTAAATGAAACGCATAAATAAGAAAAAGATTTACACTAATTGAATTAGTTCCTTTCTTAAACCAGCATGCATGAAATCACTTTTACTACATAAATACAGTCGAGTTTCATCAACATGAATGTGTGCAATAATCAATTGGTAACAGCAAGCACTCACTGATGATGGCAGGGTGAGAGATTAATCAAAGCCAGCAGGACCATGCATAATTTGATCACGAGAATCATCACTCAAGTTCCACAAGTGTGTAAATGTGTGTGTGTGTCACCGCTATCTTTTACAGCGGTGACATTTTTTGCCATTTAAAACTGATTGTCAGGGAGACAGTTTATATTCCACACATCTGTAGCAACTGGTGCAGTAAATTACTACAATGCCTTTAACTATTTTAGTACCTCAACCTCAGGCATAGCTTTAGACAAAACACTTTAAAAGACCCTAAAAAAGTAGGAATTTATCAATATGCATCTGCATGTTCTTTACTTCTAAAGGACCTCCAGAGACCTTAGAGAGTGCATCGAGTGTGTAATGTTCTGTTTCTTACTATGCCTGAAAACATTAACACAACACCAAGTGGAAACGTTTCTATCCTCACCTGTTTTTCTCCTATTTGCCATTTGGCATCACAATCCCCAAAAATATTCACAGTGGTCATTTCTAAACATTCAAGTGTACAACAAAAAAATCCCTTTTAGTCCTTAAAAATTGCAGTCTATATATATATATATATATATATATATA
>JBAMIG010000006.1:22985122-23015329 GCA_037177335.1 Kiunga ballochi | reverse complement strand
TATGTACACACATCTCTCTCTCTCTCTCTCTCTCTCTCTCTCTCTCTCCCTCTCTATATATATATATATATATATATATATATATATATATATATGTATATATATATTTATATACATATATGTATCTCTTTATATTTTAATTTTGATTCATCTAATCTACACCAGTAAATGCCAAATGACTCTATCTGACTTGAAGTGACATTTCATTGCATTATAATACATTGCATGCATCTCCCATGAGTCCCTGCGGTTCAGGTATGTTGGACTTTGAACGTAGCCCCTCCCTTTACCTCCTTCAACTTATAAAGATCAGTTCAATCAATTCTGACAAAATTACAACTACGAGTTAAACATCTGAAAAGCCTTTAACTTAACTTCTTTATGCAATATTTATTATAATAAGTGGAGATAAAGTAGTAAAATAAGTGTGTATAACTTATTGGGGCTGTCTCTTTTTACAGTGTTGTAAAACATGCAATTAAACCGGTGTTCCCTATAAGTGCCCAGTATGTTTAGTCATGGATCTGCATCGGAAATATATTGTTTTAGCATCATTTACTATGAGCAACGGTTTGTGGCCTAACATTACATATTCAAGTCATCAAAGATATGAGGAAGAGGCCACACCTTGCACCTGTCCACATTAGTATTCCCGCCTTTTTTGCGATGTTCACCGACCAATTTTAGAAGAAATGTTCCTCCAGCATAATAGCTAGCTGAGCCTCGTGTAATAGTCCATGTTTAAAGGTTCGGCATTCATTGTAATAGTTGGCAGAAGCTTGTGTAATAGTTCATGTTTTGTGTGTGAGCAGGCTCTCAGGTAACAGAGGCCCTGCATATGGAATGAGATGGTAATGAGGAGGAAGAGGAGGAGGAGGGGAGCCTTATCGCTACAGGGCCAAATTCCGACAGTGAATTGCGTAGTTGTAACAAAAGTAACAGAGCGTCCATTCAGCCTGCACTAATCCAGATGGGAAAGTCAAACAGCAGAAAGTCCACGGCACAAACTCATTTCATCACTTTATTAATTTAGATATTGCCTCCTCGCTCCTGTGGGGAGAAAAAAAAAAGAAGAGCCCCTCTGAAATGACCAACATCGGTGAGGCGTTTTGCTCTACATGGCTCCCCCACTTCGTCTCCTGCCGTTATCTGTTTAATTCATCCCACCAATCTTGGCTGTCTTTACCCACTAAATTTCCCTTTGACACGCATGCCTTGCTTCGCATAATCCTCACTCGGGGGCAGAATTAAAAATGGAAAAAGAGGAGGGAATAGGACAGGTGGCTGGAGAATCCTTGAAATAATGTTCAATGCCAGTCCCAGGAATGATTTGACCAGATTTGAACTTTTGGTTTTGGGGAGAGAGGAAGAGGAAGGGGGTGATAGGAAGAGAGAGAGAGAGAGAATCACTCTAACTCACCCCCTCCCTTCAGCTCACCCTTTATTTTTGGAACCAAGAGGTAAGAAAAGGGTGACAGGTGGAAAATGTGCAGAGCCTGAGAAGTCTCTAAAGAGCCGGGTCGAAGAGTCAGTTCTAAACTGTGGTGGCTGAATGACTTCAGGGTGGAAACTGCAGCAGGGAAGATGAAAATGTCAAAGTGTCACTCTCCAGAGGTCTGATATGAAAAGTTTTCTGTCTACTGGAGACGGAGAATTAGAACAGCCAACTTGTTTCTTTCCCCCCCTTCTGTCTGTATCTATTATTGACCGTTTTTCTCCACCACGAATATGGCAGATACCTTATCTTACGCTGCTGTTTGTGGCAGCTCGACACCCATTCTCTGCTTTTCGACTCGGCTTTATCGGACCAATCAGTGCTGACATGCATTGTCGGAGCAGAGCTCGATAACATCGAGGCGCAGTTCTTCGGGTAGCAACATGTCGTATCAAAGCGCAGGTGAAATGGGTTCTTTTACACATGAAAAGTGCATGTTTACGGTGGCGGCTTGATAGGATATGTGGGGGAATAATGGAGCAAAGATGTGCTGAAGCCTGCAGGTGGGAAATTGCAATTTCCTGAGGCGGACCCGGACGTCTTGTGCTGTCAGTTTGGAGCATTATTGAGCTGCAGTGCTAACATGATCAGTCAAATGGGTAGATAATCAGCTGCAAATAGGAAATTAGTGATATGATAAGTGATCGGTTGCTTAAAGGACAAGTCTCACCCTATGTTTATGGTAATGTACACTCGGCTGAACAATAGTTTCACATGAACACACGTTGAAACAAAAGATTAGATTCCAAAAGGTAATGCTTATGCCATCCATCCATCCATTATCTACCGCTGTGTCCCTAACGGGGTCGCGGGGGGGCTGGAGCCTATCCCAGCAGCCAACGGGCGAGAGGCGGGGTACACCCTGGACGGGACGTCAGTCCATCACAGGGCCATAATGCTTATGCAATACATTCAATTTGAAATGACTCCCAAATGATTGAATTTGTTAAGTTTCTTTGATTTATACAGTTGTAGCTGTTATATTTGCTCCAATTCCACTATTTTCACAGAGAAAAACATCATAAGTGATGAAACAACCAGCATTAAAGGTGATTGACAGGCTGCTTATTGCAGGTATTGATGAGCAGACTGCTCAAAGTTGGGCCCAGATCGGGCTGAAATGAGGCTGTTACCGGTGCATAGTGGTGTAGGGAACAGATCTACAGCGTGCTGGCTTCGTGTAAGGGAAGGCTGCGCGGTACAGCGGCGGCGGCAGCAGCAGGCCAACGGCGCTATTGATTGGGCTCCACAGGCTGAGACCAGCCAATTCAGAGCACCAGTGAGCTGAGACCGATTGGGCCTCCTGAGTTCCAAAAATTCCACAGCTCTTCTTCTCTCATCTGTCAGAAAAGAGAGGAGGGGTTCTCATTGCCCAGGCAAATTCTTCATAGTGAAAGTTTGAGATTTGTGGGTTTGGGAAATGCCTTTGAACTTTGTTTTAGTGAAAGACTGTTTTATTAAAAAGACAGATTATCAGTTTAACACTTTACCTCTATTTTATCTGCTTATTATATGATTTAAAACAAACCTACCTGCTAGAAGGTTTAAAAGAAGGTACATTTACATAATGAACCAACCTGGAAGCAAGACGTTTCCAAACCAAAGCTAATGCTTCAACTGCCTTTTGTTTGTTTTCTTTTATTTTGTAGGTACGGGAAGCTGCTGCCGTCTCTCCAGGCCCGGCAGTTCTCCGCAGCTATAGGACTGAGCCGCATGCTGCTCATCATGGGGGTGATTGAACCGACAATAAAAGGCGAAAATGTCACAGATGAAGTCGTCCAACGGCAGGTCAGCATGCAGACACCGCCTGTAAATGATAAAAGTGTCTGAAATGTTTCATTCTAACAGGTCAGAAGGGAATATAAATGTAGCTTGTTATCACGGAGGAAAAGGTAAGGTGAAGGAAACGGTGCTGTGTTGACAACTCCTGATCCACTTTCCTCCCATCCTTCCCATGCAGCCACAGGATGGTGCTAGTGTGAGAGTAATCACGCCTCCTCCTCAGCAGAGATGAGAGCGACTGATGATTGTCTTCATACCGTCAGAGACGGTGCGTTTGGCATGACATGACACCGCACGTCATTTTTAAATAAATGGAAACGGAGCCGGCTCGCCGATGCCGACACGACGGAGCAAACACAAAGCGTCCCCCGAAGCCTGCTGACATGTAAAGCCTTTTGACAGGTCACATGCTATGTGAGGAAACGGCTGTTAATATAAGCTGTAGGTGTTTTGTGTCATGGGGTCCTGTAGTCGCTTTTCTACCTACTGAAAACATCCCAGGTAGAGGAGGAGGAGGAGGAGGAGGAGGAGGAGTAACGGATTCTGATGAATAGTGTCTTAAAAGCACAACATGGCGAGATGCTCTGTGTGGTCCCACTGGTTTCACAGAGAAACAAAGCACCTCATTCTCATGTTGTGTGTGTTTTAGTTTGTTGGGGTTTGTGTGTTTTAGTTTGTGCATTCACAGAAACACAACTTACCCTTTAATGGCCCTTTATGAGCGCTCGGTGAGTCTGAGCGATCTGGCCACGTCTGCCCGGGGAGGAATGAGAACACTTCGTTAAGACGCCTTGTTCTGCGCCGCCAGCCACCCACGATTTGATGGCAGCAGCGATGAGAGACCCATTTCAGCTTTTCAAGTATTACAGTTGTTGCCAAGGAGATAAGGACATCATTGTGCTTGAATTCTCCAAGGACAGAAAAAAGGTTTTGTCGACAGGCTAGCGAAGGTTATAATGTACACACACGTACGCTCGCCGGCAGAGCGAGCTCAATAGAGCATGCAGTCCATTTCTCAAGGGCATGTTCTGTAACCATTGCTTAATTGAACTGCAGCAGAATTGTTTGCTATAATGTTAAGAGCACCTACAGCTATCTGGTCTCATCACACGTGGATGATGGACACAGTTAAAGGGAAATTCTGCTCAACCTGAGACTTGGATTGTGCTGCTCTGAGCGAGTGGGTCACAATGTGATTTCAGACGCGATATCAATGTTTCCGCTCTACTGAAAGAGCTTGACTCTGCCTTGACTGCATTAGAATAGGCCTATAATAGTAAGAGTTAATTTCCCACACCTTACAAATACATTTGTTCAACCTGTAGACAGAATTAAGGCGGTATAGAAAGATGTCTTTGCATTGAGCTTTAAACTGTCGCTGCTGCAGGGATAATTGCTTTTAGCCTCATCTGGACAGTTTTAGGAGACACTGCAGGGATCTGGCTGGAGTGTCTACAGATAAACATAACCCACTGTTTATGTGGGTGCAGATGAAATGGACCTAAACCTGTCAGTAGTGCACGTGTGAAATCAGTGGCTTGCTGTGACTGGACTACATGTCTACCAGTTTACTAATAGAATACATTTTAATTTGGGTTTGCTCTGTTGTTGCTAGAATTAGAGCTCAGACATACAGTCGTAGCGTGCCTAAAGAGCCTCTATGTACTGCCAGAAAATGTCTTTACACAACCACTTTTGTGTGACCTCACAGGAAAACAGTAAGGGGAGAATGCATTAGCCGTTATGGAAAAAAGCAACACAGTGAGCGAGAATCCAGATCTGAAACAGTGAAGCTACACGAGTCCAGTTAGTGTGGTGCTGTGTGCAAGGAAGGAAGGATGTGAGCTCCCCTCCTTTCAGTGAGGATGCTTCTGTGTGAAACAATGAATGGAAAACACGGACAATCAAAGCCTCGGAGGTTTTTCCACAAAACTCAGACGATTCCAAAGCAAAAGATTTGAAAACATCTCTGGGATCAGTCTCCTGTCTCGCCTCTGCTCCCTGCACCTTTGCTTCTTCCCCATCATCTTCCTCAATCTCAGGATCAGTTCCACACACACCCTCACTTCATCCTCTCCCTCTTTCACTCCTTGGTGTGTCTACATCACTTCATCTGACCTTTTCCTGGCCTATTCCTCTCCAGCCCATAATGAACAAGGCACAATCTGCTATTGTAGAAGTATGCCAATACTGGTAGTAAAAAAGACACATGGTACACCCGTCCCGAAACATAAACATAGAAAATATTATTTAAAATGAATGTCTTTACAATCTAAAGGACGTTTACATGTTATTTGTGCTGCTTCTCCCCAAGCTGGTCAGAGATCTGCAGCATTTTGCAGCAACACAAAGATACTTGAAGTTTTGGTTAATTTTCCTCTTTTTTTTCTTTAGTTTCTTTGATGCATCTTTGCTCTGCAGCATAAAATTAAATCTGGCATTTATCATTTTTATGAAAGCTCCAATTCCACAACAAATAAAACTAATTCATTCATCTGTTTTCTGAGCCATGGACAGGTAACCAGTCCAATCACAGGGTCACAAACCTAACCAAAGAATATTTTTATGCTTGCAGTCGAGCTATTTGAAAGGCTTTTTACATGTCTAATGTGCACAGATACATTTATTTATTTATTTATTTAATGTGGATCCCCATTAGTTGCAACTTGGGTTGCAACTAATGGGGGAACAACTCTTCCTGGGGTTCATTACAAAAAGAAAATATTAATTTATTTATATCATATACAGAGAATACTTAAAATCCATACTAAATGTATTATACAATTAATTGTACACACAATTACCTAAAACAATTATAAAACATTATAAAGCCCATACTTTAAATAATTGAAAAAAAACTGATAAGAATCAGTCTATAGTAAGCTGTAAAGACAGACCTTTATCAAGTATTTTTTAAGGTTATTTTTAATTTGGCTTACATTTGTGGATTTTTTTCAGTGAACAAGGTAATTTATTCCACTAAGAAGAAGCTCTACAGAACATGGTTTTCTGCATTGCACAAGTTCTAGGTACAGAAACAACTACATGACCAGCTGTCTTGTAGCAGGATTATGTCTACTGTGAATATAAGGCATCTTTGAATTCAGACATTTAAGTTTCATACTAATGCAGAATTTATATAAAAAAAAGACTAGGTGTTTTTTTTTTAAAATCTTTGCTCAACATTCAGCCATGACACCATGACAGGGCCTGATGCATGCTGTCAGGAGAAGTCCTTATGGGCAGTGCAAAGCTAGTTGTGCTACTTTGTTCTGCACAATCTGAAGCCCATGAAGTTCTCTCTTTGGAGAACATCACCAAATAAAGGAACAATAATCAAGGTGTAATAAAACCAATGACTGTAGAACTTGTTTAACTGAGGAGCCTGTCATGAAATATGCACATCGTTTGATGATGGCAATAGCTGAATCCATTTTACTTTTTATCTTTTTAATCTGGCAAAACCAGTTCAATTGTTTATTTATAGTTATACCTAAAAGCTTAACTTCATGAACTTGCTCCAGAGAGGTACCTTTTAAAGTAAGAGAAAATGGATGCATGATGAGGGCTTAGTTTTATGTATTTTGTTTTGGATATATTTATAACAAGCCTGTTGTCCTCTGCGCAGCGAGATACACAGTCAAGGTCACTTTGCGATACATTCTTCAGATTATTTGCTGATTTATATAGTGTAGAATCATCTGCATACATTGCTACAGAAGTACTATTTATCACAAGAGAAAGATTGTGAGAGAATAGGAGAGACCCTAGGATACTGCCCTGAGGAACTCCACATTCTAATTTTCTTGTAATTGAAATGCTACCATTAAAATACACTGAACTCTATTTGTTAGGTAGCTCTCCATCCATTTAACAGCACCCTCCCTAAAGCCGTATGCAGAAAGTTTTCTAAGAAATAATCCATGATGAACCAAATCAAAAGCTGGACTAAAATCTAAAAGCACCAATAGGTTGGTTTGAATCGATGTCACATCCAGTCATCAGTCATTTGCACCAGTGCTGTTGCAGTAGAGTGACCGTCTTTATAGGCATGCTGAAACTCAGAACTCAGGTTAAAATAAAAAAAATAGTTTAAAATTTGAGAAAAAATGTGGGAAACTGCCTGCTGAAAAATGCTGCTTTTCATTCGTAAAACAATTCAAGCTGCTCCATCACATGAGCTCCAGTTTTCTTCTTTCAGATTTGCTTCATGATCCCATAATATTTGATATTTTGTGGATTTATTTTGCTGATATGTTTGTAAAATCTGTAAAAGCTGAAGTAAAAAAAGTAAAGCATCCAGTAGGATGGTTTCAGGATTTCCCCCAGAGGGCGGGGGATGGGGGCTCCCAGTTATCACATATTCAAAGCTTAGTTAATCACTTCATAAAGTTTTTTTTCATAGTTTTTTTTTCTTCAATAAAGACTTTAATTATAATGGAGCTTCATTTTATTTCATGTGAATAGAAGGAATGTGTTCATGTCTCATGCAGTGAGTCCTCAGAAACGTGAAGGTCAGATAAAGGTTTTAAAAACACTGATCCTGCAGATGCACGGGGGAATCAAGGAGCTGGTGTTTCTTCATTTGAACACTTATTTTTAAAGCCCTGATAGCGTTTCAGCACATGTTTTATATGACGGCTTTTGGTTTTATTATGAAAGAGTTTGCTTTTCTTGTTTAAAAAAAAAAAAAGTTACTTTTTATTGAATTATCTCCATTTCTGCTTCTAATAGAAGTACCTGCTCAGTAACCCCGCCCACCTGAGCAGCGCTGTGGACGAGCACTACTTTATGAATGAAAGTGCAACTCAAGTAAGGTTTGTAAACACACCAAAACCTGTGTCTATACATGCTTTTGCACATTGAACTAAAAAAGTCACTGCCATGTTTTGTGTTGTTTTTAAAGGGATATCACAAAGTTTAAACCCCTGTCCAGCAAGATATCAGTGAGCATGCTCACTGGGGATTCCTTTGATGAGCAAATGCCACAACACTTAAACCAAGTGAGTGTTTTTCAGCTGCAAACATCAAGTCTGAGACAGACAGACAATGCTCCAGTAACATGGATAATCATATTCTCTCCCCTCCTCTACCTCCTGCACCAGATGGTGGCTAAACTTCAAAAGAGGTTTCTGAAGGAATGCTACCCATCAGCCAATCACATTCACATAAAAGGAGCAGACCGGCGAATGATCTACAAGAAGCCATCTGCCATCAGCCAGCACCTGAGGAAGCTCCTCAACAAGCGACAAGCCACGCAGCAGAGCGAGTGACCGCGGCCAAAATGGGAGCCAAGGCCGACAATCACATGAATATGTTTTATATATTCAATCAAACGGGGGAGTTTTGGTTGTGATGTGATACGGTTTCCGCGAAGGTTCATCAAGAAGTCAATTTCCGGACATATTTTTGCACAGCTCTGCTTCGTTGGGAGCTTTTTAATTGAAGATAACTTGGGGGTATTCAGTGTGATGAAATGTTTTCTGTCTTAGATTCATCTTATCTTTCAAGTTGTTATTTCAGACTCCTCACCTGATTGGCCAGTGCCAAAAATTAATACATTATTCCTTATCATTGTAAAAGGCCACACACACACACACACACACACAGCTGTCACTTCTCAACTCAATGCTTTTATCTTGGGCTTAATATTCTGCCACAAGCAGAGGTACGTTGGCTTCTTCGTGCTTCATTGCATCAGAATCGTTTGTCACTTGCATAAAATTGAGTTACATCACAACCAGACACGAACGGTTACTGTTTAACATTTGGAAGCTGCAAACAAACTATCTAATCTGTTGTTTTTTTTTTATTTAAAAATAAATGTACTTTAGTGCTACGTCAAAATAAAAACCAGACACCGCTGGTTTATCCTGAGGATTTAAGTTTAATTATGACACCACATCAAAATAAAAATTTCCAACAGATCTGGAATTAAATTCCATCCATATACATGCATAGCAACAACGTTTTAAGAAACATTTCTCCCATAATCAGGACATTGGAATGATCATTTTACAAGAGTATCCCCCCACTGACCTCCCACCCAGCTTGTTCATCAGCAATAAACTTAATTCTTGTACAGCTGCTTCTTTTTTTTTTTTTTTTTTTTTTTACCCATATGGGGTTACAAATAATTATATGCACAGTCCCCATTTCATAATACTGCTTTCAGTAATGTTCCCTCATTTACAAAGTATTGCATTGAGAGCAAATTTCAAAAAGGGAGAACAAAGTGTATCATCAAACAGAAATACGAGTACTATACAAGAATGTCGTCATCCTCATGAAAACATCCACATCTGAGTTGAAGAAAAGAGACAGGGACAAACAGCCACATATGTATGCAAAGCCATGTAGATATGCCAAAATGTGAGACGCAGCTTTGTGCCCACTAATCACGTCCAAATGGTGATTTGTAAGGCCGGAAAGTCCATTAGTAGCAATCTGCAGGAGACATTTTGAGCATACGGAAACTGGTACAGCAAATAAGAATACACAAGTGCCTCAGTAGCTATTTTGTGTCTAAAATGCATCTCGTTTTTGTATTGTCTAGTGTTTCATTGAGCCTACATTACAGTGTAAACAATATGTGTGCTACACAAGAATGACTATACAATAACATTACAAACAACTCTGATATAAATTTCATTTGAATTTAAATTAAGATCACTACTCCTATTAATACTGATTGTAAAATAAATTAATGTGAACGTGGCACCAATATTATTCTTGATTCATTTTCCCTTTTCTTTCTTTTTTCTTTTTTTTAACCAATGGTTTTGCATTTTTAAGTCTTAAAACGATGAAAGAAGAAGCTTCTCTTGATTGTCCACAAGCAGCATTTCGCACTGCGTGATGCACTATTCCAGACACAACAGTGTACCAAAACAAAGGAGGAAAAAAAGGAGTCAAAGTCAGGAGGAAAGGTCTAGGGAGGAGAAGAGAAGTGTTTCTTGTTCTTAACTTATTTTACGTGCTCTGCCGCATGTGACGAACAGTAAAACTTCTTATGGGTGATAAAGTTTGATAGGTTGTTGAACTGGATGTCACAGAGACGGCAGTACTTGCCGCTTCCGGAGCCGTTCACGCCTTTGTTGGCGGCGGGCGCCGCCTCCTCGCTCGGGGATTTGGAGGAGGGCGACATGTTCTCGTTGGAGTCGGCCTGATTTTCAGCGGCCCACGTGGGTGAAGGGTTGGAGGGCTGGCTGTCCGGCTGGTTCTCCTGCTGCGGAGGCGCTGTGCCTGAACGCTCCTCCGGCTTGTGCCCCCCGTTGACGATGACCATACCCCGGTTTTTGGGCAGGAGCGGAAGGGGTTCTTTCCCAGGGTGGGGGCAGCCATTAGCAGCAGGCTGGGGAGCCTGGTCTTTAGTTGCTCCTGTCTCTCCTCCTCCACCATTCATGCTCTGCTCCTGCTCGCCAGCTTCTCCCTGCATCACTGGTCCCCCGCTCACGTAATCGGTTGGCTTTATCCCAAAATACGGCGATATTTGCTCGGGACCTTTCACCTTTTTTATTGCTCCGGGATAAAGGCAGTGGGGCAGAAACATATTCTTGTTCTCATCTTTTGATGGGATGAGCTGAGGCTCAGTAAAAGTCTTGATTCCTGGCACGGGTCCCAGGTGAGGGGGGAACATGCCTCCATTCTGCACCATCACCTTCCCGTTGCCGTTCTTCTCACATTTGCCAGGGCTCTTATCGTAGCCGTCATCTGGGTTGTTATTACCTTCGCTCTTCACATCTGGGAACATGGGAGGCTCCAGGGCGCCGCTGTCATTGTGTTGCTGCTGTTGTTGAGCGGCGGCGGCAGCGGCAGCAGCTGTTGCAGGGCAAAAGTTCTGTTTGTGTGCCAGGTAGTTTTCCACTTTGTTAAAACTTATCTTGCACACTGCACATTCGTGATAGTCCAAAAGTCTTTTGGGAGAGCTACATGTCTTGTCAGACACTGGCAAACATTTTTTGCTGAGATCAATAGGTGCATCCAGCTCCTGCTGCTCCGCAGTATTGCATTTGGGAGCCAATATAGGTTTAGTGACAGTCAGAGAGGCCTCCAGGTGTTTCGGTACCATACCTGGGAAGATATCACAGCGGGGGTGAAAGCGGTCTGCTAGGCTCTCCACAGCCTCTTGAGATGTACAAGGGTTCATAGGAGGAACTCCGAGGAAACCTGGCTGACCCATAGGGGGCCTCTGGTGGTCCTGATCGGGCAGACACATCTCATACATCTTCCTGCGCTTGCGAGTCCTCATGGTCCTCTGCATGGAGGGCACCTTGTTGGCGGACATGCGTTTCATGGGGGGATCGTGACGAGTTGCGCAGTAGTACTGCTTGTGGACCATGTAGGTCTCATGGCGGCTGAAGGTGATATTGCAGGCATCACAAGTTGTCTTGGTTGGATCATTATCGCTCTCCACCAAACCTGTGGTGGGGCTTTTCCCATCCATTTGCTTGCCGTTGAGCCTGTCCTCAGCCCCGGTTGGGGTGGAGACCTTCTTCACCTGTCCCGTTAGATCCTTATCAGGGCCTTTAGCCCCAGCATTGATCATGTCCAACACACTGGAGTTGAGGCTAGCAGACTGCATGAGGTGGCTGTCAGCATCTGTTGGGTGGCAGCTAGCTAACATGCTAACAGAACTGTGACCACTGTTGGGGCTTACTGCCTCAGGGACCTTATCTGAGAGGGCAGAAAAGTCAGGAGACTTCGCCATGTGCTGCCAGCGACTGTTACAATAGTGCTTTTTATGGACCAAGTAGTTGTCCAGGTTGCTGAAAGTGATATTGCATTCAAAACAGGTCGCCCCTTTAGGCATAAGCGGGCTGTAGATGACAGGGGGGTAGCTGTTCCCGCCATGGCGCAGCCTCCGATGAACCAGCTCTGACATTTTAGCCAGAATCTCAGAAGCCTGTGGGACTACTGAAATGTCTTGGGAGAAAGCAAATTGAGACAAGAAGGGGCCCATGGGAAATGTAGGCATGTTATGTTGCACAGGGGAGGAGGCCAGTCGAGGGCTGGAGGGCTCAGACTTGATTCTAGTGTAAGAAAAACTGGCTTTGCTGCCTGGGTGGGCCTCTCCCTTCTGAGCAGACAGCATGGGCTTCTTTTCAGCCTTGTCAGCCTCTCCGTCTGTGCTGGTCTCCTTGGTGAGGGTCCCTTTGGGACTTCCCAGTAGAGCATCCTTCCTGTTGGCCAGATCAGCGCGGGCCTGCTGCTGCTGCTGCTGGAGGCTTTCCTCAGGCCCCCTGGGGGAGTGCTCAGTGCCGTCGCCTTCCCTGTGAAGTTTGCTGCTGTGCCCGTGTAAGTCCTGATGCTGTAAGAGTTCCCTGTGGCTCTGGAAGCTGATATGGCAGTGATTGCATCTGAAGGCCGCCTGTGACAGGTGAGACATGATGTGATGCTGGAATGTAATAAGAGAATCTGCCGTGTAGTTACAGATTGTGCATTTCAAGCTGGTGCCAGGAGGGAGGCTCTCTTCCAGTTTGACACCTGTGAGGGAGATAAAAGGGAGAAATGCTCAGAATCTCGCCTCCCACTTCTCCTTTAGAGTTAACTGTAGAAACCATCAAACGCTCATGCATTATGCCAAGCTTATTCCCATCCACAAGATTTTCTTTTTCTTTTGCTCAAGGATAAACTGCCAACTAGGCTAGCTGACAGCAGGAAATGTATATTTATTATATGAAATTAAGACTTTTTTTTCAAATGTTTGTAAAACTCTGTCACATTGTGGAGCATCTATGATTAAAAATTCACAGTAACCATCTGCAAGAGCTTTCAACATGAAACTATAAAGATGTGATTATTTCTCTCAGCTTTTTAACCCACAACGATGCCGCTTACCACTGTGTGAGGTGCTTAAGTGCATTTCCAGAGCCCTGGCTCCAGAGAAGCTCTTGTTGCACTGTGGGAAAGGACAGAGACTGGGAGTCTGATGGGGTCCATTGTCGCTGTCCTCCACCACTGTCTCTGGTTCTCTCTGCCTCCCGCTGCAGTAGTACATGAGATGGGCCTGAAGGTTCCTCTCGCTCCGAAACCAGATTCCACACGCCTTGCATGGGAAGATGTCCTCTGAAAGGACATGGAAGAAAACATAGGAGACATGATATTAGGATACAAACGTGCACATTTATTTACACATAGACACACTCCTCGTCTATACTTCTCCGGTTCTGACTCTCAAAGCCCGCATTAAAAGGCTTTTCCACCAAATCCTCAGCTGCAGCCTATCACAGCGCTGCTACCACTGGGTTGGTGCCCTTTCTCAAGGGCAAACAAGAAACATTGGACCATCTGCTTACAGAAGCCTCCCTGTTGAGCTGAACCCAGATAGCCCTTCCTAAGTAAACAAACACACTATTTGCATGAGGCGTGTATTTTGCAATTAACACGTTAGTTTGAGCCACGGTGTGTTTATGTGAACCCAAAACTTGAAGGTCGACGGCTCTTATCTCCAACCCAGAGACTCATCTGGGTTAATCTACGCCCGCCGGAGACAACGCTCCTCGTTAAGCAGGTGACTGAGTGCAGGCTGCGGACCGGCCGCTTGCGTGTGGGAGACGGTAAAGGGAGGAAAGAAAGCTGCAGGTCCAAAGAGAAGCTTTCCAGGTTTGCATGCACGGACACTCACTGTTGACGATGGCAGTAGGAAGGATGGAAGCCATGGCGGCCTGCTGCGGCAGAAGCTGGATGCTGTCCAGCAGCCTGGCTGGGTACATGCCCTCGCTCAGGGACATGTGGTTCACCGCCTGAAGACGCGAGTCAAAGTCCACTGCAAATGCCACCAACTCCTCACCCTCCATCATGTTCTTGGTGGTGGTGCACCACAGTTGGCCACCTGGATGAAACAGAGATAGAGGAGACTTTTAAGTGCATGCTGAGAAAGAGAGAGAGAGCAAGAGAGAGGGGGAGGAGGATTTTGTTCTGCTCTTACACATCAGGTCAACATGACATTTGTATGAACATCGGATGGAATTCACAAAGACTCGAAACTTCTGTGGCAAAATGCCTTTCCAGAGGTAAAAGTGTGGCTCAGAGTGCTGCTGTCAGCTGCAGCACCAAGACAGGTCCTCCACATTATTAGATTGTTGTGTTTTGGGATTAAGCATTCCTCTGAAATCATCTGAACATATTCATTAAGTCAGAGAAAGAGGAAAAGGGGGAGGGAAGGAGAAATGAAGGAAGGAAGGAGGGGGTAAAGGGAGAGAGTGAAGGTTTTAGCTTAGATAATTTTTATCTCAGCACATGACAGGCTTTTCAGCTGCACTTCATTTTCCATTGAAGAGATTAAAGTTTTTAATATGACTATTTACAGAAATCTGGCTGGGGAGATAACAACAAACTATGATACGCTGCCACTAAATGGCAGAATTAGGACATTGTTTCTGAGGAAAGCTGGACAATTAATTAAAGCACGCTGTTAGCTTTCAAAGATGTGCAAACATACCGACGGAGTGTCAGGCTGAGAGGGGACATGTGATTTGAGGTCTAGCTGATGTGGAATAAAGAAAGTCCTGAGGAGGATGTGAAGACAGGGGGATACTGCTAGAAAGCCCCCCTACACACACACACACACACACACACACACACACATAGAGCACTGATTACTCATGCTAACACTAAACCTGCAAATCACCAGGTTTAAACCTGCATGATGGGAACTTTCTGCAAGAAAACAACTCAATGGAAACTGCAGTTTAACGACAAGCTGTCATGTCCTCCCTCTACCATGCATGGTTTACAAATCATTAAGCGATATCCCCCAATTATATAAATGAAAAAAGCTTCAGATTGCACATTGGTGTCCTGATTAAAACCTTCTGCTATCTGCTGGTTACACACTGAAAATTAGAGCAGCACAAACGTGTCAAAATAGTGAAATGGTATTAAAATATGCTATCTTTCAAAGTCCCATTTGTCTGCAGACTTCTTTGCCACAAGTGTGTATAAGCGTGTGTGTGTGTCTGCACAAGGATGTGCACGTAGGCGCCACTTTAAAGAGCAGCGCCTATCTGTCGGCCAATCTGCTGTGACGAGACGCACACTTCAGGCCGCTCTACTTCATCGTTTTGATTCTGTCATACCACACACTGCCTGGAGAGACCCTTTGAATTTTTATCTCCTAATTAAAATAACAAAACTCCTCTCCTCTGTCTGCCCAACTTACCATCAAGGTAGATACAAACTGCCACTGACAATGGCGAGGAAGGTATCCGAGCACAGCTACAAAAGTTTCCTTCCTCTCTATTGGTGTTTTACAGTAGTTTCAGATGCTCTCAGCTTACAAAGAGAATTAGGAACTAGACCATGACGCTCTGATACAAATCTGTTTTGTTTGGATCAAACCAAATCAAAGGGTACTGTGTGCTCCCATCGGCCAATAAAAAGAGGGGAAAAAAGGCAGATTATGTGGAGTCTGAAGGAAATGACTGAATTCTGACAGCAGAGTATGAACTCAGATTGCATCCCTGCAGCCAAGAATGCTTCAGATCCATCTGCTGTGTGCAAAGAATGCTGGAAGTGACTTTTAGGGACTGCATGTCCCAGTTTTACTGAGCTGCAAAAAACACTGAGGCAGCACTCTGCTTGTTACGCAGTCACTCATGAAACCAAAACAGAATAGTGCAATGCACGTGTCCAGGCTGCAGGAGTATAGCTTAAATTAGAATCAGAACGCAGTTTGCAGCCACATCTACTTTGCACACACAGTCTATTATTTTACATTGTGACTGTGAATGCACCAGCATTTGTCCAGATTTATTTCACAGAAGTCCATCAAATATTTAACCTGTACAGTCACATCTGCATGCATCAGCAGGGTAAAACAAATATTCCTAGGTTCATTTTTTTGTAAAAGATTGCTCACAGCTATTTTGCCTCTGACAGCCTCTTCATGACAGGCGATTTAAATCACACATGAGCCACTGCTGACAATGGCATGATAGGAGGACAAGGGGAAGCATGTGGGGAGGGGTTGGAAGGGTCAAGAGTTAGAACGAACGACCAGGAGCGTTAAGTTGTGAAACTGGGGAAAAAAGCTGAGAAAAGTGCAGCTTGTGATTTGCACTTGTTTGCCTTCTAACTGTCTGCAGTGTGAGCTGCCTTTGTGCAGTGGCCAATGCAGTTGGAATGAAGGCTATTGTCTAAATCCTCCTGCAGAGCACCTGATAAAAGAATAAAGAACTATGACATATTCTAAAAACAATGGAGGAATTAAGGGGAGACAATAGGCCAGCTGCCTCATTAAAACAATCAAAAACGGCATCCTGTACGTAGTCCAGATAATTAAAAACCATTGCTTCCTACCGTCTCTCAATACCATATCCACCAGCTCTCTCAGGCCCTGAGACTATGGCTCTGCTGGCTGAATGCCCTCCTTCCTCTCTTCCCTTTGATTAATGGTTTATTTGAACATGCAGTTGAAGATGAACATATGAAGGAATTCATGAAACAAAATTATAATGCAAACCCTTTCCCCCCTTTATAAGCACTCACAAACTAATCAAACGTCTCAGGATGAATCGCGGGGTACTGGGGGCGTGCGTCTCCTCCCCTTTGCCTAAAGCCCCGGGAGATTTCAAAGTGCAGGCATCACAGGGCATTTTTTAATTTTCTCACTTTAAATGACTTTATAAGAAAGCGCATGTGTACTGAATCTGTGTTTGTATGGGGGAGGCTGGGAGAGAAGAGTATGAGACACTTGAGCAATATTTTTTTTTCCTCCTGCAAACCGCTACCACCACCATATCTTAATGAAGCTGCAAACAAATCTCTCATGCCTCGTGCAAAAAAGCTGAGAGACAACAAAGCAGCAGAAATAACAGAAGGGCCTGGATAATTAAACTGGCCCGAAGACAGGTATTGAAATGTTGGTGTGTAAACAGCACAACTCTTTAATAGTTTAGCTGTAAAATGCGTAGTTAAGCACATCAGCACTTGCCTCTCCCATCTGTCCAAACACATTACCGTTGCAGAGGCCATTACAGCTCTGGAGTACAGTCTCCCTGCACCACAGCCACATATTATGGGAGGGGTTGAATGGGGCTTTTGGGAAAGCTAACATTGCCTGATTGCCATTATCTGAATGCATCAGGGGGGTCATGCATTAGAAAGCTCTGTGTACTTCCTGTTAGGCAGGTATACTCGCATAGACCTGCTCACAACCCCATTTTATTTTAGCACTTTATACAGCAAAAGTTTCAAATACGGAATTAGATATTCAATATAAAACTCCAAATTCTCTTTGTCAAGCTGAATACTGATGCTAAGCTACCTGTCCTTTTATTTTTTCTTTACCCAGGCTTCTTAAATCTGTCTCAGTCTGTTCTGCACTAACTGCTGGTCTTAATTGTGAAGTGAGGCCAGCAGCGCCTGAAGCCACAGAGAGGGTTGTAATTAAAGACCTCTACTCTTCTTGTCTTCAAATCAGCTCCAGCTACCCCTGGTCAAATGGGAACAAGCTGCTCGCACCTACGAATATCAAGTAGCTGCATGCTGTTAACAGTCACCTCTCTTTCTTTAACACAGGAGGAAAATTTGGTCTTGACACCATCAATAACTTCCTGTTCGCCTTTGGATTGTGTGAAAGTCGATAAAAGATACATGAATAGCGTCTTCTCCTACGAACAATGATGAGAAATGATAAACAAATTGGTCTTATGAGGACTGCTGCATATTCTGAATGGTTTGGTGATCTCTGGAGGAAAACTCATGGCTGTTAAAGCTGCTGTCACAATCCTGAGCTGCATAGAAAAAGCCTCAGAAAGGAAAACGCTGAGTTAGACTCCAGCAGGAACATCATTCACAGGGTCAAACAAGCTTACTATTATTGACGCTACACTAAACTAGAATTAGCTGAGTCTAGTTTTATTTGACGAAGGCTCTGACACAGATTGGGTCTCTCTCACTCTGTTGCCTCCTCCTTCTTTTCCAGCGCAGTTTTCCTTGTTGGCCACAGGGAGGCACTCTTCTCATGCTCAAGCTGCAGCTTGTGGTTCCAGCAGACGTCCGTCTGTCCCGAACATCTTCACAGGGAGGCTGTTTAAAGATTTCAGCCTCACGAGAAATACACAGGAAATCTCCTGACCTCATTTTTCCTTTAATCTTTGCCTGGAAATTATGTCAAATTTTAAGTCATCTTTTGTCTTTTCTTGTATTTGTTTTTTTTTTTGCTGTAAAAAAATCAGAAATGCTGGATGCAAATATCTTCGGTATGAAAAAAAATCATTTATACAGTCTTAAAAACAACTGCACCCCCTCAAAGATGTTTTTTCCAACCAATTTTGCTTTTAAGAGTCCAAACTAATTTTAGTAGGGAGTGTTTTTGCAGATGGAGTTGGTACCGAGAGCTCATGGCCTTGAGCGAATGGCATGCGGGTCAGAATCCACAAATGAACAAGTCCTCCCAGGGGAGCCTCGTCCACGCTGCTCCCTCTACTGTATACATTCACAAGCAACAAAGACATAAAAGCAGAACAGCAGCCACACTGAACAATGTCATTCCACACCCATTTATTAACCTTTTGAAGATGTAAAAAAAAAAAAAACACACACACACACACACACACACACAGAGCTGGGGTTAAAAAGATGCAAAGATATGATTCAGCAAATGTTTTAGTGAGTGAAAATCAAAGGTTTAGCTTTGAAATGAAAAGATGTTTCTGTGTCTCTGGAGACTAGCTTCTCTATGCACACTGGCACAATGTTTGCCTGGTAATGGTCTTGTAATCATTCAGAGGGGGGGAGAAAATTCAAATGTGCATTAGCAGCTATTTTTGCTCCATCAGAATGAGACTTTCAATTATTACATGTATTTTTTCTTAATTAAATGGGGAACAAGCTACAAGTCGAAGGTCATTTTCTTATAGATGTAAAGAAAATGCACATTTTCTTTCTCTGCCATGAAGAGTTTAATGAGGATTTGATGCTGTCCATATCGCAGGTTTCCACAGTTTAGAGTGTTGTGCTGTCAGTGTGAAACAATACAAGCCACATTCCTACAGTACAAAGCTGCTTAGATGCCACACACACACACACACACACACGCAGCTCCTCCCTGTCCACAGTAAGTGGAGTAGACTATTAAAGGAAAGCCCTGACTGGCTCCTCTCCTCTCTCCTCTGCTCTGCTTTATCCTTTATTTGGACAGGTTTGTCCCATTGAGAACTCTATTAGCTCTCTTTCTCTGCGGGTAGTGCTGCCTGTGTCCCGGTTGTGGCCAGTCGACATGTGTTTACTGCGGCCCCCGCTGAGGTGGCAGGCTGGTCGGGGGCCCGTTCTGACCAAGCCCTGCTAATGGGACCAGAAGACCCTTCGTGACAGGACACCGCAGCAAAGCCCTACCCTTCCCCTCCCTTACAGCTGTGTCCTCCCCCCTCCCCTTCCCCACACCTTCCCATCATGCCTCAGTGGGAGCAGGTGAACGGCGCTGAGCCAATGGTGGCGGTGCTTGCTTTTCCTGAGAGAGCAGCGCTCCACCGCCATGCGCCTCAGTGGTTCCTCCAACATGGCTCCGGCCCTACACCACATGGGTTGGCTGGCCAGTACAGATTTGTGTGTGTATGTGTGTGTATGTGTGTGTATGTGTGTGTGTGTGTGTGTGTAGCCTGTGTGTGTTTTCGGGGGGGGTGTGGTGACTGCCAGCCCTAATGCAAATGCTTGCCGTTTAAAAAATGGAAAGCTCTCTCCTCCTCTGTCTCTCCTCTTTGGAAAGGTCTGTTTTGGCCTTCTGGTGCTGGCACTTATTTATTTTCCTCTCCAGAAGGACAGAGAGCCAGAAAGATTGAAAGATGCACCTGTCATCCATTTTGGTATTTGAAATGTATTGATCTTGTCACATGGAAATAAACTGGTGAAATTATGTGCACTTGTTTGAGAATATTTCCTGATTCGTGCTTTAAAGGTTGATTTATTTCCTGATTGTGTTCATTTAATATTCACACAGCAGTACAGAGAATTCATGCAACCCACCCATAGACTGATGCATCATCCCAGCATGGCCTTTGTCTTTGCACCCATGTAATTCTACATATTGCTAAAAGTATGTGCTAATTAAATTTTCTGTTAGTTTGCAAGAGAAATAAATAATCTGTGGCTAAAAGGCCTAATTGCGTTCGTCACATTGTGTCTCGGAGGCTGGTGAATCGGGAGCACAGCCGCTGCCCTTGCTCATTGCCATTCTGTCGTCCTGGCAAGCCCCCGCGCTGCCCCAGGTATCACCACGCGGCCATCTGGAGCCGACATCTGTCTCTCTATTGATCACAAGGGTTTAGCACTTGATCAAACAGACTGCGACAGGAAATTGCTCTTTTCCCCACAGAAAAGGCCAATCGCCTGCGTGAGGGTAATAGAGTGGAACTGAGATGCGACACCAGCGCGGTGGGCAGGCGGGTACGGGCACAGGCAAGGCAGCGGCGTGGCGGCACGGGGTTGGTGTGGGTGTCACGTTAAAGAGATTGTGCTTCTAACATTTCTGCTAGAGAAACAGCAGTAACAGCGCAGCACAGAAAAAAAAAGAAAAGCAGGTTTAATTTTCCAGTCTGAGCTGACTTCATCACCTCTGATTAAAAAATTCAGGTAGCTGTTTAACCCAGCAGTTGTTTCAAAGTAAAAAGAAAAAAGAAAAAAAAGAAGCTGCAGGCAAATGAAATAACCTACATGGTGTGAATACGCCAGATGCTGGGAAATGAATGTTTTCTTCCATTAAAAAAGAAAAAGAAAACACTTCTCTTTATAATTACCAGCGAGGCTGTCAGTTATCATCGCTGTAAAAATGCACAATAGGGAGGGAATTTTAACACGCTAAACAATGTATGTTTAATTTGTAACCGAGCACCTGGGTGGAAGGTTTCACTAGTGGGAAACCTTGACAAGACTGCAGTTGTGTCTCGCTCGCTGTATCCCCAGTGGAGTTCGACACACCATTAGTGCCTGAGGTGCACGGCTCCTGAATGTGTGTTACAGTATGTTAGCTGAAGCCGTGGTCCACATCTAAAAATTTGGCTCCTCTCTGCTTGGGCATGCTTTCGAGGCACTCACTGTAACAACATGTTTAGCAAGTATGGACAATTTGATACTGAAGGTGACATTTATTTTGCATTGTTGGAAATATTTAATTGTTCCTGCAGAGAGCGAGATATGCTTCCCCCTTGCCTACAGTGCTGGGATTGTCCTTTTGGAATATGATGCAAATTTGGGATGAAGCAACTAATTCCTCTCTTGCACCCCTGTATGACACCCCCCCGCCCCCCTCTACCCCCTCCCCTCCCACCACCTCAATTCTCCGCCAGCCTCCATCCTCCCCAGACATGAGGATTCTGATTAATCGTGTGACCGCCCCTCGTTTTGCATTTTACACAATCTCACGGCGCCACGGTGAGATGTGTGAGGTGTTTCGCCACTTTTGGCAAGCTGAAAAGATGTAGCCCAAGGAAGAACAAGTCGAAAGTATGAGGGGAAAAAAAAAAAAAGAAATATGACCAGGGGACGTGATAAAAAATTATCAGCCAGTGTGTTTTCCTGTTTGGTTTTAATCTACATTTAATTAAATTCTTATCTGCTGTGTGCTTATGGCTGCATTTGAATGGCGAGGCTGCATTCATTATGAATGGTAAAATTGAACTCAGTACATTGTGTGTGGCCCAATAAAGAAACAAGACTCTTATTGGAGTGCATGCACAAGCTCCGACAGACATGCGGAAAAAATAAGTCAATTAAGATCGGTCTTTAAATTACTGCTGTATCAAAACAAGGGGCGGGAGCATGCTCCATAATAGAATCCTGACAGGAGAGAGAGCACAGCTGACTGTTTCTCATATACATCCCATTTGATACAGCCAATTGTATTAGCCTGTTTATTGAACACTGTTGATGCACGCTAGATTTACTACTCTGTCATGATAGTTTATAACCTACAGAGGTGGGAAGGGAGGGAAAAAGACTTGACTTCTACGAATCTGGAGGTCAAAAGAAAAATGGCGTCAGCACTGTAATAAGAGTTCCTCATAAAGATTCTGCTTGTTTTATCTGAGAGTTCAAGGCCAACAGGAAAGGTCAACAACAGAATATGTAGACTGAAGATTTACATTTCAAGGGAGTGGAATAAAAGGAGAAGAAGATGATTCGACTCCAAAATTGTAATTCTATTGACAAAAGACAGAGCTTATAACAGGCGGGCGGCACTTCATGAGCTAAGAACAATATCCCATAGGCAGCACCCGGAAAACGTTGAAAAAGACCCTGAGCTGATAGTACAAAGTTGGGCCCCGCGAAATCCCTAAATCTTCCCTTTTACTTATTCCAAGCAGGGGGAGAAAGAAGCTCCCCGCTGCCTGCCCATGTTTACAGAGCCGCTCTCATCTATAGGCCTCGCTCATCCACGGCACTGACACGCGGCGTCCACACGATTAGGGTCCGCCTTTGCATAGGGCCCGTGTGTGTGTGTGTGTGTGTGTATGTGTGTGTGTGCGCGGGAGGGTAGAGGATCGACAGATGAATGACTTTGGTGCATCGGAGAGGGATCACAGCAGATAATCACTCCCGACTGCTGCGCCGCAGCTCTCAGATCTGCTCTTTAAAATAATGTTCGGAGTCAAGTCTCTCCAAAGCTTTTCCACAGGTTATCTCGTGCATTTTATGTTTGCTGTTTAAATCTTAACAGGACACAAGCAGCAAGGGAGAGCAAATATGTCTGGAGTCAGAGGAAGCGGAGTGGAAATGTTATTGCGAGGGGTGAAGATTAGCTGTGGCAGGGGCTGAGGGGATGAAACTCCTCTCTATTTGAACAGCTTTCATTGCTGGAGAAAAACTTGGAATGTTTGAATTTAACCTTGGGAGACTGGATTCCTGCGAGGAAGCACGGAGGGGGAACGGGGGAATCTGACCTCTTGCTAAAAGTGACATCATTCAAAGGCTTTTATTCAAACGCAGGACAAACACAGAATGTACTTAAGTGCATTCAGATACAGACGTGCAGACAGACAGCGTGAAGATGACGCAACATAAATTCCAATATCATAAATATCGCTATCACGCTAACAGGGCTGCCATAAAGCACGGCAGCCCATGTCTGGGACTATAAACCTCTGGCGTTGCTCATCGGGAATCAACACACATGCACAATTTACTGCACTAGATCGCTTCTTTGTTTATCTTTTAAATAAGCACACTTTATCACCCTCCTGCATAAGCAAATTGCATGCAATGTGTGTTGTTTTAACATGTGATATGCTGTCCACAAGATTCATTTCTCCCAACAAGTTCAATTGTCTTTGCAATATCCTGCTGCCATAGGCATCAGGCCCCATCACCTGTTCGTTATCACTGGCCGTCCTGTTTGGGAGCTCTTGAAACGGTGCCATGGCATTGACTCCCAGTTAACAGCAGGTCTCTGAACTTCTCACGGTTGATGGCGAAGGCTGGAAAATTACGCTAACAGCTAATTAACATCATAAAGGCCGTTTAAATGGACGGACGACACCTGCAACCTTCATTTGCACATGCTAACAAAAAAAAAAATTACCTGTGTTTTTATTTTTGCTAGATAACACGTGCATTCTTTTTTTTTCTGTGGCTGCCATCCTTTTTACTTAAAAAAGAAAAAAAAAGCCACCAGGCCAAAAATAATAATTGTCAAAACAGAAAGCTGGCAGACTTACTAAAGCTTTTTTTTTTCACTCTATGAGTTTGTGTGCATCCTTACAAAAAAAAAAAAGCGTGCTGCCACACACACTGAAATAACACATCCCATTTCTAATTTCTATTTGAATATAAAATATTTCCAGGCAGCAGACCTCCGGTTACTGGTCCGAATAACAAAGTACCGCCTGTCAGTCTGAGACACTTTGCTGGCTGGCTGAGCTAAGCTGGTTTAGACTGACGAGTCTTCAACGGTGGCAGCCTCAGCTTCCTCTGGCAGGCCTCTGGAGCCCTTCCTCACTTGGTCCCCTCATCCTCACAGTCTCTCCTCGCTCATGGCTCAGATCCAGTGTTCTCTTTAAAAGTCTGTGGCAGGCTAACTTCTACAGGACGGTAATACACTCGCACCTCATTACAGAGCCACATTATGGACTACAGCAGTAATACGGCTTTAATCTTCTCCAAATCGTTATAAATGTCAAGCTGGGGCCAGGGACTTCCCAGTCTACTGCACCAATGGCTTAGCCTGCTATCCCCCTCTTTTCCGTATTAGCTGAAGCCAGAGTATTACACCCACTGCCAGATCCCCTGAAACTTACAAACCTTTTGTTCCAACATTCAATGCACCATTAAAATAGCCTTTGAAATTGTGTCTTTCTCCCCCTCCCTAAAAAAAAAAGCCCCAAACAGGAAAATATGAAAACAGTTGATACCCCACCCCGTCACATACAGCACCCTGTACCTCCCCCCTTCTCTTCCTCAGCCTCTCCTAATGAGACGCAACATCCCCGTCTCTCCACTGAAGGATCCAGACTTTCTGTGTGATAGAGAGACTGCGGCTGTTTATTAATAATGAATTTGGATGTTTGCGTGTGGAATGTTATCAGCACGCACACAATCCCACCAATAGTTTGCCCTGATGGGGTAGCTGGGTTCCTCATTAGCAGAACATATTTAATCCAGAAGTTTCTTATCAAATGTCACACCTGCATCTCTAAATGGCATTTTCACATTCATTCGCCTGTATTTGGGAGATGAGGCTCCAAGGTGCTTTGCAGAGATTAAGAAGGAGAGAGAGTGCAAGCTTATTTTATCATTTAGCGGGTCTGGAAGGAATCCAAGGAGTTTTTGTCTTGTTGTTGTAATTAGAAAGCCTTTTAAGTGATAACGCCTGCATAGGAATATGAATATGTAGCGATCAGGCCGGTAGTCCTCCTCCCCCAGCCTCACCCATCCTCCTCATCTTTCTGTGTCTCTCTTTCCCTCTCTCTTCCTTTTTTTTTTTATAAATTGTTGAATGCAGAGTTTTTGTTCTTTGTACAGCAAGGATTAACTCTGAGGCTTCAGAAGTTTTAATGAAAGACTTGAAAGTACACGCTTTTCCTTGTTTCTCACTGAAACTGTGTTTCTTTTTCCTGTGCAGGAGCAGACATGACATGAGTGCATTTCTTTTTTTACACCTAACATATAAAGGATGGACTTTAGTTTTCTTAGGGGCACATTCTACAGCAGCAGGACAAGACAGAAACTCTCAATGTATGATAATAAAACAAAACCTATCAAGAATGAAAAGCTTTAATAATATTTACCACAAAGCTATAGAGTGTGCATAATAAGAATAGCTTTGTGGAGAGGAATTTAGCATTTTTTTAAATGTTAAAGAGGAAAAAAACTCTAATGTTTAACATTTCCTGCTACAATACTCCTCTCCAGCTGCAAAAAAAGAAGAAAAAAGCAGGTCTCTCAGTAGTGGCATTTAGGCTCTGTGTATACCCAGAAAAGCTGCTGCTAACCATCAGCCCAGAGATAAGTTCAAAACTGAGAAGTATTGATCCAGTAATAGTGGTTCACGCTTTGACTCTGACACCTTAACCCTGCAGACATAATGTCATAGCCTCTTATCCTTTCCTGTTAACACAACCTTCCTATCTCTCACAAGCTGTCACCTCTAGTAATACGCTTTTCAAAAGCTCCCCTAAATCACTGAAATCATTGCACTTTCAGACATTATTTATTTTCCAGCCTCTTAAAAGTAAAGCATGATTTACAGTTTGGTAAAAGGTTGTGCTTTTTCCTTGTCTCTTCTCCCTCCGTGACCCACTCTGGAACCGCCTCTCTTAAGGTAATTCCATTTCTTTCATTGTAAGCCTTGCTCCTATGCAATTATTGTCAGGTCTGTGTAATTGTGTTACAGCGCATGACAAATGCACTCGAGCTAGGCCCTGCATGGTGATCCCCAACGTATGCCGGTTTAGATGTTTTCATTAATTGAAAGTGTCACTGGGTAACGCTATTACACTCTGGCAGGTATGAATGAAGTCTAATACAGCTTAATTACTCGCCAGCTAAATAATTATTGTGGGGATTCCGAATGTGGGGCTTTTAATCTGTTACAAATCACGAGTTTGAAGCGCTGGAGGGTGAGAGCGATAATTAGTGAGGATTTCAGGATCCAGGACTCGCACAGAAAAATAATCAATCCAAACCTGTTTCTTGTATGTAAGGTAAATAATCACATGTTTTGTCCAAACTTCTCTCTGATCATTTCACAAAAAGCAGCTCGGCCATCGCTGGAGGACGCCAAACGTTGACATTATATGCAAATTGTGTTTATTATCTTGCAGGCAGCACAGATCCTGCCTTGGTTTGGGCTGGTGCAGCCCAAAGCAACTTCCAAGCTAGGTTTATGCACCAGAGTTTCTAATTAGCTCTCTGAGGGCCGCATTCAGCGTGCCACTTTCCACAATAGCCGTTAGGAAGCTGAACACTAACTTGGAGGGCTCCATATGTTGCCCAGGAGGCCTGAGAGACAGACTGATCCAGTGTGTTCACATTAGGAGACACTATGTTCACTGCTTTTTCCCATTCCTCTTTGGATAGAGAGGGAATAGCTGCCAAACCAATGAATGATGTTCATCACTTGTTTTCTAACGTGTCTTCAGGCTGCCTTCAGTCAAAACAGAATTTTTCACATGATGCCCCAACAGCATGAGGAATAATCTCACACTATGATAACCAGGCAGCTTTCATGGACAGAAGGACAATTATAGTGCAAGTCACAGAGAGGTCGCTGCAACGAATCAAATCCTCAGTCCCAAGTGGGGTTAACAATAACACACGTTTTATTATTTAACTCACCATCTTTTCTAGACAATATAAGTTGAAGAAACCTCTGAACATTAACATTGTAAAGTCAGATATAGTGACTAATGAATGTGCCTACTGCAGATTTCTGCATTATATGTCTAACTTATGTGCAAACAAATGGCAGAGGCATCATTTCTCAGCCCAGTCTCTTTAGAAGTTTCCTGTGATCTAAAATACACAAAAGTTACAATTCGAACTTGTGATGTGGCCATTTTTCCCCTCTGCTCTTTCCTGTTGGCCAGTGTTCATATGATGTGTGTGTAATTGTGTTCCTAGCTTCCACCATATGGGTGGTGGGGGGGTGTAGTAGAGAGAGAGCAAATGGTACAGGTCCAGTTACTCTGCAATTGTTTGCATTGCATTTGTAACTTTTAATAAGTCTAATTTCTAGGAAACTGGATCGAGAAATTTAAATTCAACCCCACAAATAGCAGCCAAGATAAACTATTGCTTTATCGTAGGAGAAAGTGACCTTTTCTCCCACGATAAAAATATTCCAAATGATTAGTTTAAAATGCCCAGAGGACTATTTTTCATGCTGGTAGTTATTAATAATGATCCATTGGATCTGACCTGCTACTGTCCAGTTAAAGGTTAAAAAGGTTTTATATTTACATGAAAAAAATAGACACACAAAACAATAACAACAACAAAGCAAACAAATAAGAAGCAATAATAATAATACTTTGACAAAAAAGAGGCCCGTCATTAATTATCACAGCATACAGAAGCGGAATAAGAATATGGAACAAATGGAAAAATATATTCAATATATATTTAATAGACTAAACATGACTTACTCATCTATCTGGGTGTAAACCTGCAAGACGTTAACAGGTGGAAAGCAGACATAAATGATGTTTGACCAGGATTCTGGCTTTATACATCGCACATTGTGCAGTAATGAATGAAGAAGATGGTGGCGTTAAACCACAATGCAGTCCAGCCTTTCTGACAGCGGGGAAGGCTACAAACAACACTGTTCATTTGCTTTAGCTTGAAAAAGAATGAGTCAATGCCAAATAGACAAAGTTAAATAACATCCCAACCTGAACATTTCAAACAAGACCATGAACTGAATGTAAAACAGGTTTAATACAGATCACACATCCTCCTACCTCACATCTCATCCTGACTCAGAGTGCAATCTGCTCTAATAAGCACTTTAATCTTGCATTGTTTATTAGGAGTTGCATAAGCCTGATGGGTCATATTAACACTCTTGAGCTTCATTTGATCCTTTTGCAAAATTAAACAATTATTTTTTGATAGTATTAACATTTCTCACTATGTAAAGTACCTGATAACACTTTTAATATCCTGGTAAGATTAGAGTCCAGTGTTATAAGAACTTCCACCCAGGTGTTTACATCTTACTTACCAATGGTAAAGATGTAAAGCACCATCCTTCTGTTTTATAACATGAATCTTTTTTTCACATCAACAGCTCAACATTTTGCCCCACAGCTTTGGAGTTTCAATCTAATACTATAAAAAGTGCAAATGGATGTTTCTCCATCCCGTCAGTATATAGTAGTATCTCCACACCTGTGTGGTCATAATGTCCTGCTGCAGACCTTAAATCCTCCAGATTTCAAGTGGATCTGAAAAGTGTGATGCTGAAAAATGAGATTTCTTCCGGCGAGGTTGCTTCCTTTGCAAGTTTTATTTGTGCACATTTCCTCCCAAAGTGATGGAAGGGAGAAATGCTAAAACATTCCTTTTGACAGGGGAGATTTTCACTTGCAGAGAAACAAAGAGAGGACTCCATCTCCTCAGATCTTGTCGTTTTTATTTCTACATACACACATTTTCTATCAGCCGGGTCGCTTTTAATACCAACAAATAGGAATGTTAATAACTGAACTAGCATTTTTACTCTTCCCTTTCTAAAATTGGAAAGCAACATCTGCATATAGAGCAATGTCTACAGCAGGTTGGCGTAGGGCTACAGGGGACGTGAGGTTATGAGCGATACATTAAGCTTCTGGTTCCAAAGAGCATAACCTTGTCTGAGTTTATGGTGTGGGTTACCGACACATACCTGTGAGGTGTTATGCTATAACATGAGCGTACAACAATTATTTCTTGGAAATAATTTCAGTCTTGAACCAAATCTTTCCATAACTAACCAAACAAACCAGACTTAATAAGCCTCAAGTGATAAAACAAAGCAATAATATTAGTATCAGCAGTAATACAAAAGACCCTCCTTATATGATTAGATGCTCCGCTTTACTTTGTGAATTTTGTTTGGTTTAAAATGAATTAATTTCCTAATTACAGTTTATCTGAGAGCAACAGATTGTTGGCCTCCTGGACAAATAAGTGAGAATGGTCAATGACTTGATTCCTCCTTAATTTTTTACAATAAGTTTCTCTGGTCCCGGTGGAAAGTTCTTAACAAAATTTATAAAGCCGCTTTCAAAAGGTCCAACCTGGTCACAGAATGCCAAATAAAACTCTGGAGGTAGGCCATCTATGAAAGGGCTTTAAAGGTTGAACCTGTTAAAGGTTCAATTACATCCATTTAAAGTCTCCATAGCCAATCCTCATCTTCAGGTACTCTACAAGCTTCTATTTCAAAGCTCTGATCTTAGATCTCCTTCAAGTGCTGATTTCCAGTAAAGAAAACCTGGTTCACCCTCCCTCTCTGTTCACTCCTTTCTGAATTGGCATCTCAGTTTTCTTCCTTTCACTCTCAATCAGTGTGCGTTCAGCTTTTGACCCCGGCGGCATAAAAGAAAAAAGAAAAGGGAAAAAGAAAATAAAAGAGGAGAGATGCGCCTCATTAACTGATGCATCACGCTGGCTTTCCCAACTTATTGTCTCTCGCACCTTATCCATCCCTTCATCTTAAACTTGGAATAAATTAGAAGGATAATGATCACGCGTGTGCCATTAGTCACAAATGAAGTGGTTAATGTAGAAAAGAGGGAAGATAAGGCTGAGATCTGATGCTGCATCATAAACGGGCAGGCAGATTGTTGTAAAACGGCACACAGCCCGCACAAATTGGGTGTTGACATTGTGTGGCGACATTATTACAAAATTAGCTGGTCTCCCCACCCCAACACACACACACACACACTCACACACACACACACACACACACACACACACACACACACACACACACACACACACAC
>JBAMIG010000006.1:22973732-22985022 GCA_037177335.1 Kiunga ballochi | reverse complement strand
CACACACACACACACACACACACACACACACACACACACACACACACACACACACACACACACACACACACATACTTTTGATCATAACCTCTGGGAGAATGGCAGACAGACACATTATTGTGGCGGTGTCATTCCTTTAAACAAATACTTCCTGATGACGCCTTTTTCCCAGGATGTATTTGCTTTTAATTCATACATTCAGTTGTGACATTTTGAGCTATTTCTCTATTAGGAACGAGGACATTACCAGCCTAATGACAGTCCTGAATAAACAGAGAGTGGACGGGGATAGGGTCTTGATAAGAAAATCCAGTGTTTGCTCAAGTTGAGGCTACTGCTGGCTCAGGAATGGCTTTTGTTCTCAGGTGAAGCTTGGCTTGTATCCTATGTTTAGTCATGGCCTTACAACTTAATACTTCTAATATTTGATAGTATGTGTAAATAGAGCCAAAATGGGGTTTTCAGAGGAGACTCTTTTAGCTAGACTTGGAAAGAAGAATGAGGAAGATAACCTAATTTACTGCAGAGGACAATTATCATGGAAAAAAGCAAGGCGAGTGACACATCCCAGGCCGAGGTAGCATCAGTCCTCTCTGAAGAAGACAAACTGCTAGATTGAAGGTCTCTTGAATCCAGGCTGTTGCTGGGGGTAGGGGAGCTCTTGTAATTTGCAGAACTGAATCCATGGAGCGGGCATAAGGGAATAAGTTGGAAAGAGAAGAAGACAGAGAACAAACCTGGCAGGCACGTTGAGGCCATGCCAGTCCTGCCTGCGCCACGCGGTGTGGCAGGGGGGCAGTGCCAGGAAATGTGGCAAGAGGAGGAAAGATCAAACAACAAGGGCTGCAGATCTCCACCAATCTGCTCTGTATTAATGTCAGAGCCAAGGAGCAGCTGAACCAGACGTGATCCACAATGTGTGACAGGGATGTATGTGTGTGCATGCCTGTGTGTCTATATGACCACTCGCAGCAAACTGGATGCAGTTCATAATGGCCTGGCGGTAGGAGAGAAAGCTCAAAACTGAGAGCGTGGAACTATTTTTCCAACTTATATCCACACAAACTTGAGGTTGGCGAGTTTGCTCTCAGATTGCATTTTTTTTTAACTTATTTTCTGCTACAGCTCAAATACAAATCAGCATCGAAGTTCTTTGCATTTGCCTCCGGATGTCAGATGCACTGTAGCTCATGATGGAGTGGTGGGAACCTGGTGCCTGCACTGACACGCCTCTCAGCTCCAGTGGGCTGCAAACCCGGGCGTGCATCCTGCTCCAAAAACTTGTTCTGTATAGCCGCAATAAAGCAAGCAGACGGCAAATGAGCTCAGCGCTGCCATCGCTCCCTCCCAGACAGATGGCAAAATTAGACAATATGCTTTCCAAAATTACACTGAAATCACGTGGCTGCGTGTCTGTCTGCGTGGCTGCCTGTCCGTCCACCCTCCCACCCATCCGTTCGTCCCGCATGGCGTGGCACCGCACCCGTCTCCGCTTGGGCGTGGCGTCTGAGCGATGGGCGACGCGGCGTTGTTGGAGATGAGGAGGAAGCTGGAGCCAGCCTCATTGCTGGTGATTGATATCTGAGCGCTGCAACGGGATGTAGGGCCAGCGGGAGAATCAGCGGACCAGATGAGGAGGGGTGTTACACGGGCAGTGGGGATTGTTGAGGGTGGGGTGGCCGGGGAATGAGCCCCGTTCTATGACAATACATGATGAACAGCCTGCTATTTGGAGTGCATCTGCAGGAGCCAGTTTGTAGCGCAGAGTCCTCAGAGATATGTGGGAGGAGAGCAAATGTTTGAGGAGCAGACTCTGCAACTGCTGAATCTCCCAGCGCTCTGTGTATTTTTGGAGTGACACGGAGCATCTTATGACAATATTAGCCTCTATGCCTCCTCGTGTTTTTGAATAGATATGTGAACCAGAGGTTGATAGCGCTATCTTCCCGATACGCGAGTCTCTGCAGCAGAGAGAAGTCCACTGTTTCAGAGGAATCTCGTTGGAAAATCTTATCTGAGGGAAATTCTGTTATTCCTCTGCTATTTGCAATATAAGATAGCATTGCAGAAGTTGGCAGCTTGACTATTTTGTCATGTGAATAATTTAGCAGCGAACCGTTCTGTAAAAGCCGAGCACTTTTTGCTTTAATGTAAATATATTAAAGACTTTTTTATTGTCAATTATGTATAGAGAAATAGATTATAAACCAAAGACACTAAGTACAATACATAGTAACATTCAAATGATCTTTTGAAAGTTTGAAACTCATCAAATGTTCCTGTGCACTGATTAAAGTGAAAAATACGATCTAATTAACTACATATACGTAAACATAGTAATTACTGGGATGAAAGTGTAGCTGCAGATGGCAGGATAGTCGGATTCTGGACTGAGTGGTGCATGCGGTCGCCAGGCAGAGTGAATAAATATGAGGAAGTTGCCCACTGGTTGAAAGAGTTGGGACTTTCTGAAGAGACTAATGGTATATATTCAGTAGAACGATCACAACCACAGACTGCTCATTGCTGGGTTTGATTGGCCTCCCGCTCTGTCGCTTGGGAGAAACCTCGGTCCCCTCAGTTGACGGCTCTGTCTCAGACTTTGTGCTCTGGTTCAAGCAATTACGCCCAGCTACATGTTTTCATATGGGAAATAGATGGGGAGGGGAGGGGTGCTGTTGGATGGAGAGAAGGGGTGCCATGTGAAGAAGTCATTTTGGCGCTGTATTCTTCAGTTCCGGTCATGCTCTGTACCGACGCAAATTAAAACCTCCCCAGTAGCCTATGTAAATATGCTGCCTACTGCGCTGCGCTTTAATGAGCCATGATATGAAAGACATCTAAAACCAATGGAAAATAACTGGCCACTTAAAGGTGGGGAGCGTCTGATAGGTGACAGGTACAGCCACGTTTAAGACAGTGTTGGGAGGTAGGGGGGGAGCTGGTGTTGGGTTTGTAGGATGATGGGGGCAGACCAGTTCTGGCATTCAGAAATAATCTGGAGCAGGGAGCTGCAAGCTAGTAGAGACTAACCAGCTTTTTAGCTTCAGGCATTTCTCTGAATTCTGGGTGGTAGAAAGAGAAAAGGGGGGAGCAGGTGGAGAATGTGGGTACCTGGTGTGCGCTTCACTTTTTTAACGGGATAGGATGTTGTTAGGAAGGGAATAGAGACAGTTACTATGTCTTCTGCCTTGAGACACAGCTCATTGTCGCCAACTTAAAAAATGTACATAATTTCCCCTGTGCATACACTGACAGACACACTCAGCCCTCAATCCTCTAATAACCTGTCTTTTTAAAAACCTTACAAGGATTACCTATCTGCAAATCTGCTTTGCATGCAGAATGTAGTGGGGAAATGGAAATGAGCAACTGTTCAAGATGGTGGCCACCCAAAAGGAGAACCACATCTGCACAAAACGATTAATCCGAAACATTCAGAGGAATCTCAAGTCATTTACAATATCACAGAATCCATAATCAAGATTCACCGCCAGAGCCTGGGTCTGAGGCAGAGTCAATGCCCAGTTCAATAAGGGCTGATGGAATGTATAATTTCATGACAGATGCATGCATTCACATGGGAATGCTGGGCCGTTTTAACATTCACCGGTGAGGAGAAAAATACAACAACTTACCCTGGGAAGGAACTACACACCCAATTTTTAACAAGCAACAGGAGGGCAAAGCAAATGAAATATGTGAAACGTTTGTTCACTGATAGCAGAGACTTCATAAATTGCAAATTTTAGTACTGGAGCTTTGCTCGTAATAGTAACAAAACTATTTAGCTATTTAGAAACACGGATGTAAATATGCATCTCTAATTGGTCAAATCCCTGTGTATCCACAGCACTAATTAGGATCATGTTTATTGTAAAGATTATGGGCTTATTTGTTCTAACAGGTGACGTACTGAGAAGACACATTAGAGACGAACCACTGTGGTCCTGGACTCACATTGAGAGGAGACCAATTTAACGTGAGGCAACTTGAACGCAATGCATTTTAAAATGTGAAAATGGGGTGAACAGATATGTAGATTTTTGTAAAAAAAAATATCTGTGGCATGAATTGTTGGTTTGAACCTTGCCAAGCCATGCTAAATCCAGTCTTTAAAGCTACACAGCAAGCTATAAAGGTAGGAGCTGGCTGATAGGCTGGTGAGATCCATTGTTGTTGGGCCATCTGACAGTCTAACTCGTGAGGAAGGGGGAAACAGAGGAACAGATCAGTGGGGTGCCTTATGAATTTAGACTAAGTTGAGATTCAACATTCGGCCAAAACACACTCTCTACTGTGAACTGTCAGCAAATGCAAACCAAACCCAACAAGAAGCGTGCTGGTGAAAAAAAACAAACATTTTGCCAGAGCTTCTTTATAATCTGTCATGGGGATTTACACGGGTACCGCTCTGAGAACATGGGTTAATGAAAGCTAGAATATAGCATTAAGGAAGCCATAGTCACTATGTTTGTATTCACAATACAAATGCAACGTGTGTTTTGCTAAAACTTTAGAGAATAATTACCCAACATTACCCAGCTTTATAGAGATGCTTTGCAGCCTCATTGAGCCAGTTTTAGTTTTGCAGCCTGTAACTGTAGAATCTGCTTCATCTGCATAGCTCACCATAACAGTAGGCTAGAGCTGATTAACTCATCAGGATGCTAACAGCAAAGCTAGCAAACATGCTAACAGCAAAGCTAACAAACAGTAAACTATTAACTACTTAGCTATTTTTTTCAGTAGCTAAAGTAAAATCTTCAAATGTTATCTGCAATGTTCAATGACATAGTTGGGAACTAACTGGTCAATGCAGTGGAATGCAATTTTTGCTGCAAATAAGAGGAATTTTACTGTAAGTTACTTCTGTTGTGAGAGCAAATAGTCATAAAATGGTGAATGACTACAAGGCTAATGTCTCTTTCATGTTTTGTTGGAGCACGTAAGAGAGATCATATTATGCCTATTTTAGGATTTACTGGCTTCCTGTACATTTTAAAATTAATTTCATGGTTCTTTCTTTGTTTGTAAGTCCTTAGATGGTCCGACATCTCTATAACTCTCTGCTCAGTGTCTCAGATCAGCTGATCAGCACCCTTACGGATGTATCGAGGGTCAGGCGGAAACTCAATGGGAGCAGAGCCTTTGCCATTACAAACCCGCTTGTAGACCCATTTTATGACCTGGCCTTTTAGCCAGCATGAACTGTGTTTTTATTTTTAATGTTTTATTTTCTTTTATTTAATCATTTTACAGCTATTTTTCTGATTTCACGCTCCACTTTATGTTATCTTTCATATGTTTTACTGCTATGTTCAGCGCTGGCATTGTGTTTACGTGTTTTATAAGTAAAGTTGAGTTGAATAATATGCATGTAGCAAATAAACAGTGAACAAACTTGCACTTTTAGCAGCAAAACCTAAAATCCTTTTTGTTTACTTTTCACAAAAGTGCTTTGAATTTGATTAAATGCTTTAAAGACTACTGGGAAGCAATAGAAAAAAAAACAATCACAAATTTGAGCTAAAATAATAGATAAATCTTTATTTTATTATCTTATTTCACAAGTTGATGCAGTAACATCCAGCAAGCTGTTGCAGTTTAGTGAGGCTTCTTGAACTTAAAGAGTTAAATACAGTGGAAAAAATAAAAAATAGGGGGGTCTCATAACAACCTCTCACCCACAAATACACTGATCTAAGCATATCTGTGGCTGATACACGTTGCTGGACCAGGTCGGTTCTACCTTGCTTGCCTCAGGTAGCAGAGCAGCTTTACAAAGAGCCATCTATCGCCGTGGCAACTTTGTGTGACCTTGTGGGCCTGAATAACACTGTAAAATTGATTCAGCTTGTGTAATAAAAGAGCACACATTATCAGCCTTCTAATTATAATTAATACAAGCAGCAGCGGCAGAGCCATTATTTACAATCGCGGTCCATGGTAAGCAAACACAATAATAATCTGCTCCATATTTTTATTGATATGTTGATGAATGGCTCTGTTTCACACAAAACACCAATGGAATGTCGCAGCCTCCGATCAAAACAAGTGCTGATTATTTCATTGTCGGTTTTCTCCCCCCCCCTCCTTAACTCCCGCCTTGCCTTTTCTCCAGCCTCTCCTCTTCAGGCTTTCATTAGCTCTTTGTTTGTATCACCTTAAGTCCCTGACTCCAAACCTCATTACAGAGAGCTGGGTCAGGTGATAGGGACAACTAACCTCCAGGAGGTGAATTACTATCAGAAATGTCCGACAGCAACATCGCACAGGAGTCTTTGAGTTTTGCAAAGAGAAACCCTGTGTATTGTCTGCAAGGAGACCTGAGTGTGAAGGTTTCTAAGGGAGACACATTTAAGAAAACCTTCAATGTTGTTTTTTTAATTGCTTGGCTCATTCAATACAGGAGACCAAAGCCATTGTTAAGTTCAGGCCTTTTTAAACCTATACAATTAAAACTTCTTGCAAAAGGCCTGTACATGATGTTTTGACTTATGACTTTATTTTAAACTTTAAATAAAACAATAAAAAACTATGTTTTTTGTCCACTGCCAGTACAATATTACTTTATCTTTTCATTTGATTGGCTCTTGATTTAATCTTACACCCCTAAAAGCATCTATCACAGTGTTGCAGTGGTGCAAAAAAAAGCTTTTATGTAAGGTTAAAATCCCCCTTTTCTGACTGGATTATACACAGTGACAGAATGCAGGCTGCTGGCAGACAATCAGAGAATACTTCTATATTAATCAGTGTCTGAATATTCTCTATCCTCTGAATATCTGGTTTACTGAACACAATAGTCCCCACTGCCTCACAGTCAAAGTGTGTAAAATAAAAAGACAGCAACCTTCATATCTAGGTTAGCCTTTATAATTAGGTGTCTATGTAGCTTATGCCATTTCCCCTGTTTGATAATTGTGGTCCATCCTTCCTAATTTTGCAGAGAATCAGGGGGAAAATGCTTATTTGTGCCTATCTTTCCTATTAATTCTCCTCACAAATCCTTGATTATTTTCCAATCCTTTCCTCTGATATCTCTGGCTCTGTTTGCCTGTTTTGCTCACTCCTCCACCGAGCAGTCTGCCTTCCTTCTCAATCGCCTGTTTTGTTTCCCATTTTAATGAACAGTTGGATTCTTTTATTTCCCTACAAGTGCTGGATTTGCCTTATCACCCCCCGTCCCTTTGAGGGTTGCCAATTGGTTTTATCCATGGATGTATCATTTCTTAGGCTTCCTCTTTTTTTCTCCACAAAGAGAAAGAACCACTCCGTCAACAAGCCTCTCCGGAGCCAGAGATTAAAAACCTCAACATCACCTACCTTCCAGCGCTACTCCCAACTGGTTTGTGTAAAACTCAATTAAACTTGTCCCCACTGAATTCCACATTACAGTACATTAAAAGGAAATTCTTCAAGCGTGATGACAAAGCTCAAACCTAGCTTCAGAGCTGCTATTTAGGAGCTTTCTTAAACGTTGTAGTCTTCGGGGTTTTAGCCTCCTGTTGGCGCCAACGACGCTAAACACAAAAAACAAAGAGAAGGTTTCTTTTGACCCGAGAGAAAAACAAACTTTTTGAATCATTTATTTACAGAAGCAACTGAAAGTCACAGCTTCTGCTTGATGCGCTGCATATAAACGAGTTCGTCTCTGAATTAAGGGAAAGGCTGCTTTTGATGATGCTTTCACAGGAACATATGTCATAATATCATCCCCAAATGCTGCGACAATAGCTTCCTTTGTACAGTACTGATTATTATCTTATTGATGGTGGTGGTGGAGGTGGGGAGGGTTTCTGATGGCAATTTCAGAGCACTTTGAGTAAATTAAGATGATTCCACTGCTTTCGTACAGTGTGTCTGGGTGAAAGGCAGTGTTCAGTGGAGCGTTGCACTGATGCAGAGCAACATCAGGTTGATGTGTACATGCGTTCACCTGATTATGTGCTTTCAGTTACATGATAGTAAACCCGAGATTCAAGCTCAGGAAGTAGGGGTTTAATATGCCTCTTTATGAGAAGATACAGCCCTTTTGTAGTTTGTAGCATCTTTCTGAGTGTGAGGAAACCAGTGCGGCACGACAGCGGAGGGTTTCCTACAAAGCAAGAACAGGAAGGAGGAAGGGAGGCTTGGCTTGGCTTCAGCCAGGTCTGGTTTACAAGGGAAGAATCTGGAGATCTGCTCCTCTTCCCCTCCCTTCTCTTCAGTCTCTTGTTCTTTCCCGTACAGACGGCCCTCTGCTCATGCCTGAATATGAGGGCAGCTTTGAACCCTCTTGCTATTCTCCAGCACTGTAGCATGCTCACCCCCTCCCATCCACCAGTCACCCAAAGGTGTTTTCGTGCTGAGATTAGTGGTTGAGGTGCAGTCTGTGTTTTGGGCCAAACATGCCCATCTTTTGACACAAGGGCAGACTGGGCGGCGGACCAAGATCACTCCCTCTCGTCTCCTCTGCTTCCTCCTCAGTCCTCTCCAGCACATGACATGTGTCAGTGCTACAGATCTGCACTGGACGATACGGGCAGTTCAAGGTCAGGGCAAATCCACGCAAAGGCAGAAAACGGCAGGGGGAAAATCTTGCGGATCCTCTTCTTTTTCATCATTTTCAGAATGTTTAAAAAGTTAATTTCTTCTTAAATACTTTGCATATTTCACGCCGCTTTAAGCTATGTGCTCTATAATGTGAAATCTCTATTAGCCAAAGTTGGGGTGCGACAGTAATGCAACGGATATGTCCATTTTCTTGTTCTGGAAAGAAAGACGTTTTTCAGGGATTTAAAATCCATGTAATATTCATATTTTCTATTTCAGAGCACAATAGTCGGCGAGGAACTAAAGTGATTATACATAGCCAGAGTCCAACTCTAGGGCTGTTATCTATTATGGTTTAATAAATCAACAGTGAGAGAGCACGGTACAAAATATTCTTCAACCACATTTCAGACATTTCTTCAACCAGATATGTTGGAGGAGATGAAAAAGGAGACAAGAAATACATATAAATTATTCCTTCACATGAACCTTTATGGGAAGATAAACCAGGAAGCCTGTAAATCTTGTATTTTGAGTTATCACACATCAGCATCATGCGTCTTCTGAGGCGGGTCCAGTAATAAAACTTCAATGAACTCCAAGTTTCACCAATGACCAAATAGTTTTTCAGCACAAATGCATTTCTGAGGCAGGGGTGAACTCGAAACAGCAAGGTAAACGGGGCCACTGTGTAATTATTTGGCGTCTACGACGTCTTACATTCCCGATTTGTGAGGATGGCGAGCAGAAAATCTGTTTACTATCAAACTCCTGCCTTACTCACTTCAGTCGGATGGAGCCTTTGAATAATTCATAGTGAGTGCCATGGGCATATGCAGTGGAAGAGTGTTGGAGAATATCACACCAACGATGGCATCCTCCATTATGTGCCCGGCGTGCCCACAGACTTCACATAATGTAATTGGATAAAAGTGAGATGCGGCATATTGAGAAGCTACATAAGGCAGCGATATTCTTCATCGTCTCTGAAATGTGCTAATTGACTCAAAAAGCAGCTACAGGAGAAGGACTGCATGGCTTATTGTCTTCATATATTTATCTCCAACACCTCATTACTTTTTCATGCAGTTACAAGAAATAAGTGGAATAAATTTACTTACTACAGCTTGTGTTCAAAAAGCATGACCTCTCCCAAATAGAACAAGGGAGGAGGAGGAGGAGGAGGTGGGAGTATCAGAAGTCTTAATTTAGAATGTCATTATGCTGTTTTGGTCCAGCAGAGATGTTTTTTTGCTGTCACTTTACTTTTGTTGACAACTTGTCTCATCAGGGTGTTACTGACTGAAACGCTGTGACATGAGTCTTACATTTCAGAATCGCCAAGTCTTTCATGTAGAGACGGCGCCGCCGCTGACAACGTTCTTATTGACAAGTAAAGCTCCTGAGATTACACGTGGGGGTCTAATTAGTATCGCTCTCCACTATCATGTTTAGGAGAGGAAGGTGTGCGAGACAAATCCAGGTGAAAGGCAGTATTCAGATCCTTTGCTCCACTAAGAGAACAAGAAGAGCATCCTAGAGATGCTAATTTACAAGAGACAGTACTGCAATAAGAAATACAGCTTTTAAAACTAATTGATCAAAGTTTCTAAACTAATTAGTATTGATTAAAGATAAATGGGTGCATGTTTTTACCTATACGGTAAAATAGCTGCTTATGTTAAATCAGATTCTTTGGTTGATATTTGTTTTCTTTAAACTATTTTATACAGAGCTGCAACTCTTACCATCATAAAAAAAGTTTATCAAAGTGTTCATATCATGTTCTATCAAATTGAATCCACATTTGTAGAATTTACATGGACATAAATAAACATGTTTCTGCTCTAAATATAGTTTTTTTACTAAACAAAAAGCAAGAACTTAGAAAGCACTTTAGTCCTTTAACCCTGCTTTTGGAGTTCTTGCAGCGTGGCTTAAATCCTCTGACCAGGATGTCTTTTCAGCAGGTATTTATTGTTTGATTGATCTGAAACTTGAGCTGAGCAGATGCAGATGTGTTGGAAACAGAAGGGATGGTTTTGATGTTGGCTAATGCTGTTAGCAAGCAAAGACATCTTTACAAGTTTCCATGTAAAGCTTATAAAAGCATCGTCACCGAGCCATCTAATGAAGTCTGATATGTCATGATTAGAACAACCTTTGCTTTTCTTGACAACTACAAAAAAAAATCTCTGTAAGAAGCTGATTAGCTTAATCCTATATGAAAAGTAAGAGTGTAATTCACACATTTGATTATAATTTGATATTGTTACAGTGGATAACAATCTGATGTTTGTACATATCACATATATAATTTTATTCAGTTTGTTTCTGGTTCCAGAGATTGATAGAGGATGATATCACACTGGCACATCCATTAATATCAAATATCAACAAGCAAATTCAAATAAGAAGCTTAAACATGACACGTTTACTCTCACCAGACTTTTGTTTTCAGTTTAATCAATACAGCGATGAGGCGAGGTAGACCGATGCTGCAGCTTTTATGAAAACTAAATCTCAACTATGATAAACTCTATTAACTCCTTAATGCCTGAATTGAGAGTAACTGGGCAGAGACATCTCATTTTTTAAATATAAAAACTTTATTTGCGGCTTTAAATAAATCTATTATTTTTGTTTATAATTTTTTTTCATCCATCCATCCATTTTCTACCGCTTTGTCCCTAACGGGGTCGCGGGGGGGCTGGAGCCTATCCCAGCAATCAACGGGCGAGAGGCGGGGTAC
>JBAMIG010000006.1:22914320-22967812 GCA_037177335.1 Kiunga ballochi | reverse complement strand
ACACACACACACACACACACACACACACACACACACACACACACACACACACACGCACAAACTGAATAGACTCTTTAATTACTGATTCAAGATCCTGCAGTAGATTAAAAAGAAGTCGCAGAGGCTTATTTTTTCATATCCGCAGAATTTTTCAATGAATATAAAATGGTCATTGATTATGCTGTTAAGGGAAGAAAGTTAAGACAGGAAATATAAAGTACATATAATCACATTAACTTGCAGTGATTAATGTAATAAAACAAGATCTTTTTTTTCCTCTTTTTCCAGTAGTTTGAACACACGCAGCACTCGGGAAGACATGCCCAAATATTAAGAAGAAGCTCCTTAATGTGCACTTATCCAGCTCTGTGTGCAAAGAGATGTGGAACTTATGAAGATTAAACTTGTGACGACAAGTCTAAAGGAAGAGCACAGTTATGGATGGAAAAAACAACCAGAACACTGCAAGCATCTTCCCTTTCCAGTGACATAATCAGCCCTCCTGACTGATCAATACCGAAACATTTCCCCTCATTGATTATACAATTATACAGAAGTTAAATCTGTGTCATGCCCTCATGTAGAAGGAACAAGTGTTGCAGCCAGTGGCAGAGACTCCAGGTAGACAAGAAACTTCTGCTTCAAACATCTTTTCTTCTTTATTTTCGGTTGTAAATACGGAGCTTGAAGTGAGCTCAATGTAGCGCAGGTACTTCACTCAGATGATTATAATGCCATGAGGGTGCAATGCATAACTCTTATTAGCCTCACTGGAGCACAATGGTATCATAATTAATGGTTGCAGCAGGATTGAACGCTGCCCTGACATGGAAAAGTGGGCCTACTTAAGCTCTACAAGGCATTTAAATATGCAGAGTGAATGGCACAACCCAAACCCTCCTGCTCTAAGGACAACCCACGCTCATTAGCCCGACACCCTCCGTGGCATTGATACAAGGACGACTGCAAATCCCAGGCACATGCACCCACCCCCTCATCACCCTTACAAAAAAAATGCAGAGAGCAGATCTGCAAAATGCCACCCCCCACTTCCCCCCCAAAATGGTCTTGTCCCTCATCAGCGTCCATCATGTCTTAAACATTTTCTCCCTGCATTGTGGTTTTTGTCCCAAAGGGTGAATGAAGTTGGACATATATGTGTCAGCAGCCAATGTGCAGCATTTCTGTAATGGCGTTTGGTGTGTGTGTTTGGGGAGTGTGTGCTTGCAGTGGATGTGGGTGCTGAGGCAGAGTGTGGTGTCTGGTGCATGTGCTATACTGTCTAGCACAGCACGGCGGGAGAACAATGCACATAAAAGGCTGACGAAGGAAGAGTCTGGGGCTGACGTCTTTTACACAGCTCTGAATGGAGCAGCAGAAGAGTGCCTCTGCGTGTTCATGTGTGTGTGTGTGTGTGTGTGTGTATTTTGCATGCGTATGAGTGGGATGTAAGGGGAAAAAAAGCAGGAAAAACCCCTTTGAATTTGTAGACAGAAGCAGAAGGCAAGGGAAAATAATATGTGTGAATGTGTGTTCCCATCTTGGTCATATGTTCATGAATGCCTCTTGGATGCATGTGTGGGATGGTTAAGTCCCCTCAGATTACGGGATGATTTGGATTTTCTGTCCTTAACCTACTACACACGCCCCTTCTCCTCTTTCTAACTTCTCCTACAATCGCTATTGTGGAAGCTCAGCTACTCAGCGACTGCCAAATGCCTAAACCAAGAGCTCCTCTCCACCCGGCTCACTCCAGCCTGACCGTACCAAGTTATCGTGTAGCTCAGTGCAATCAATTATTGTTGCAGTGGAATCATTAATAATTTCCTAATGAAAACGATTCTGTTGATCTCTGTTGTCTTTTAATTAAACATAATTAGTCGGCTGCTCTGAGCTGTGGTGGGAACTCCTTTAGGGTACAATTTTGTTTTAATACACTGATAATGAATTTTTTACATTTTGTCAGTTGTTTAGTTATTATTCAGTCACACTATTTCACTGTGTTCCCAGATAACAGATAATAACCCTCGCACCTCCTATTCGCCGCAGTCATTTTTAAAAGAAGTGGGTTGAAATGAACAATTAAATGTTGAACTGTACGAGTCTCCTCCTCTCATCCTTTCATGATGCATGTTGCCAGGGAGTGGTGCAGGAAGCAGTGCATCTTTGTGCTTCTGTTGCTTATTAAATAACAAAACAATGGCTGAAAATAATAACACCTGTATCTGTTCACACATGTCAAGGTGATTCACTATGTCTCAGAGGTCTGCAGCTGCAGATCCTTGGACAGAGCAAATGAAGGCATAAAAATCTGATAGTGAAGACTTACAGGATATAAGATAATACAAAGACACAGAGAATTGGTTAATTCTGCGCTGTCTGGGTTTATGTAAAACGGCCTAGTTACATTGGTCAATTTCTGCACGAACAATGGACTCAGTTGCTCTGGAGACTTATTGGACATGCTGTATCTGAATGTGGTCTGGCTTAAGAGGCTTACAGTTGAAAAGTTTAGGTGACCTCTGAATAATGCCCTATAATGTGGTCACACAGAATGTGTATAGTTTCAATGGGCTCAGATATCAGGTAACAATAGGGTAAGCACAATGAAAGCCCGCACTAAGAATGAATTGAGTCATGTATTGTATTTAAGCTCTTAGAAATGTCCTTTTAAAAAAAAAAACTGTGCTGGCGCTGATCTGAATGTGTTTTCAGCGGCGCACTCTGCAGCAAGGCGAGAGGTTTCATTAAAAGGGACGATACTGCATTCAAATATTCCCATATAATAGAAAAACAAGAGTACTTTTCTTTAGGAAGCGTTTTAACAGCGCATTAGTCTGAGATGGCTGTGATATTAACACCGCTGCTATAATTCCTCCAATCATGCACGTTTGCAGCATTTGAAGTCTCCACCTCTAACATATTCAACTCGCAGATGTTTGATGAAGAAAAAACAGGAAAAAAAAATCAAAATGTGCCTGAATTTGTTTCCTCTATTAAATCTTTCATACTTCCCAGCTGCATTGTTTATCACGGTGTTGTTTATCAGCGGAGAAAATTCTCCACTGGTTCCTCTCTCCATCTTCCTGTCTGTCACTCTCTCCCTCCCTCTCTCTCTCTCTCTCTCTCTCTCTCTCTCTCTCTGTCTCCGTGGTCTCCGGTGTTACTGTAACATATAATTACTCTGCAGACTTGCTGCCTGTTTCTATAACTTCAGCGCTTCAAAGAGACTGTCGGAGTGTAGAGGGAAGCATTGTGGGAGTTCCAGGTGGATTTCTCGATAATGAGTTAGCGCGGTAGTAGAGCTGAGAGTTTTAGTAATGGCTGGCTGCTAAGGCTCTTCCTGGGAGTTTAATGTAAAACAAACAGGACCATACTGACAGCCTGGGAAAAACAGATATTGCACTTTTCTTACTTCCACTTCGGGGCTCTTGCTCCCTCTCACTGTAAGAAAGGGAACTCTAAGAATAATTCATATTCATGAAATGCCTCTGTGAATCCCAAATTCAACATTTAAATGACTGATTGTATTTAACCTCTTTTTTTTCTTTTTCTTCCATGCTCATGTTTTTGTTTCCTTATAAAAAATAAAAGTAGGACACCTAAGTATTTTTTTTTCCATATAAAAAGCATTTAATTAAATCTAATTTAAATAAAAACAACAACAAAATGACCAAGACCATCCTTAACTATTACCTAATGATGAAATCACTGCTCGTTACAAACTTTAATACAAGTAAAAGACGTTATATTGGAAAATGCATTACTATTTCCTTTAAAAACACTATTTCACAACTTCCTGACTAGTTTCAGGGATGGAGGATGAGCAGAAAATCACAGGACAGAATGCCCATCAGTCAGCTACAGCCACTCAAACCAATCACCATTCCTTACTTAGAGATACTCCCCCATAGATTCACACTGGCAAGCATCCAAAGTGAATTGCTACTATCTTTGCAGGCAGCCTTAAAGAAAGCCGAGACCACTGAAACGTGAGCCAAAACATATTCCTCAGGCATACTGTGCATTGAGATATTCACTGTTCTCCATAAATAACGCATCTTAGGGAGCAATGAAGCGGCCAACAGAGGGGAAACAGCGCCGGGGTGAAGATATAAACAATCTGGGCCCCTGCTTTTTCAAGCTAGGAAGTAAGTTCCTGTTGGACTTTCCGAGAAGTCTTTTTCCCTCCACTTGATCCACGCCACTCTAAGATACGACGCCCACAATTCCAGCACAGCTTCAAAACTCCAGCAAAGAGGCCAAATTCAATATTGAATATGACAAAGATTTGACAGTTTCGGCACGCTGGCACTCAATTTCAATGTCACCTCCAGAGGGTGCACAGACTTGTAGATTGGAATATTTTAAAGGAGCCGATGAAGAAGAATGAGTGGTATAAATCAGCCTGGATGTAGAAGTCATATGGCTGGATGGCATCAAACGCTTCAACCACTTTCTGAACTTCCTCCAAGTCCATGTGCAAAAAAAAAAAATGGAGCCAGGAGCAAAATGTGGAGAAAAACCAAAAGGTACGAAAACCCAACCAATTTATCCAACGCACTTTGGCAAAGTTTCTAGAGGGCTGTTTGAGTCAAGTATCGACAATTTAAAATACATTCTGATGTCATAATGTTATTTAATTTACATGCTGATTTAGGGTAAAATCCTGTTGAAGTTGAACAGGTGAATCACCATGGAAACGCATAAAACATAAAACAAAAAATAGGAAAAAAGGGTATTTATGCTGCCAAATTTTAGCCTAACCAATTATCTTTCAGAGAGATGTTTAACTTCTGCCCTGAGATTTCAATTAATTCCTCCCATTCAACATCTCCTCCATTATCATGTATTATCAGTTGGCAAGCATGAACTGATTCTCGTGGAGGATTTAGAGTAATGAACTCACACAGTACAGCACAGAGCAATTCTCACAAGGGGTCGTCTGGAGATGTTATTGTGTTTAATTTAATAAGGTCAAGTCAGAAGTGACAAACAAAGGAACCGTCAGCAACACCCAGCTGAGGTGCTGATGCTGTACGCGACGCTATCTCCTGTACATGGAAATGAAGAGTTGCAGAGGAAAATAGCTTAACTTAAAAAAAAGGGGGGGAAAAAGTAAAAAGATCTTGTTATTGGCCTTTTTTTTGTTTCATACAGACAGTCTGTGCAAAAAGATTAGAAGATTTTAAAGAAGTGCATAATCTTCTTTAACAGCTTATCAAAACTTTAATGATTTGGTGATAAAGAGCACAAAGTTAAGTAGCCGGTTAAGAGGATAACTCCCCAGTGCAGTCTAGTGATTAGTAGATGAGAATTGGGAGACTGAAAATCCGGGTTGCAAATCCCACTCCTGCCACTTATTCACTTTGAGGGAGAAGAAGCTCCATTTCAGCTTTGGGGGTATTGTCACGGGGTAATCATTTTTGAAAAGTGATAAATGGACCCTCCTCCTCCTCCTTTTCCTCTCTTTGCCCTTTGGAATTCAAAAAACCACAACTTTATTTACGTGTTTATTTTGCTCTGTATCTTTGGTTAACGCCCTTCAAGACCCAATTACAGCAGCGAGGAGCCTGGTGCTTTCATGGGAAGCAACCAGACTATGGTGTCATCGCTGTGTACAGTTCATGCATCTTCCCAAACAAACTGAGATCTCCACTGATCTGCAACGGGACGCTTTAATGAGGGTTTGCTCGTCACAGTCTTCCAGACTGGAGACTAATAGGACCGTGGGTCATCGTGGTTTTTGTGCTTTTCGTGTCACTTTTAACATGGATTTTCTCCTGGTATTTTCCCCACATATATACATGTAAATCCTCAAGTGGAAGTAACATGAGTACCACTGATGCGGTGATGATAAACGACTGAATTTTAGCTGAGTTGGTGAGAGAGCAAATGAAGTAAAGTGGCAAACCCATCTCCTCTCATGCTTTCCTTGCTATCTATCGTGAGATAGGGATTCACTTTAATAAAGGGGAAAAAGGGACATTAATTACATTGTGAAATCTAAAGACCATTAACTTTGTGTGTCAAGTGGTGTTTCCCAGCTCCCAATCAGGGTTTGGTGATATAAATGATCCTTTAGATTGCATAAACTGTGAGGGAGTGTGCACGCATGTGTCCTTGTAAATGTGCAGATGCAAAATATAAGTGAATGTTTGTGACTTTGAGAAGCGAGAAGAGTGAGAAAGAGAGGTGGAAAACAGTAAAAGAGAGGCAGAAAGGCGAAGAGTAAGGGAGGAGAGGATGGAGGATTGTGGCATGGTGTTTGCGCTGAGCAGAGATAACAGGATGCTGGAGCTGCTTGCTTACCTTTGCTGTACACCACGCAGTTGTTTTTGTTGTCTTCCGCTCCCTGCCAAGTCACATCCAGCAGCCACCTGGGGCCGGCGCTCAGCACCACCGGGACTGTGCTCTTCGTCTTCTGGTCGAGGACAGATAACAAACACTAATCATTTGCTTATTTTGGTGATTAAAGCAATATTAATAACCACTGAGTTACGCTCCTCCACGTCTCTGAATGGCCAGAAAGAGACTATTTCAGAAGCTAAACAGCATGCAGCCTAGCACAGCCCCAGTTGTTCTACGTTGCTGAGCACATTTAAGAATCAGGGTTGTTTATTTCTGTGCGTGTGTGTGCGTGTGTGTGTGTGAGACGGTCTACAGACAAAGGCGTCCAGTGGCGGCTGGAGTGAAGACAAATAGGTGTGAGAGCCATCATTGTATCAGAAAAGAGGAAGTGAACCCAGCCTTCCAGCATCTGATTGTGCAGATTATGAGGAATACCCCAGGTGTCCGGTAATCATAAAAAAAGAGAAAGAAAATAAATAGGATGGTGACTTTCAGAGAGAAGGAAGTGAGTGTTCTGCAGTGAACTTTGGGCACATTGTGCCTCACTATCACCAGGATCTCACTATTTCCTGAAACAAGCGGGGAAGAATTTAAAGAATCAGTATCCATTTCAAAGGGCGATTGAGGTTAGAGTTTTTATAATATGCTGGAAAATTATTCTGAATGTGTAAGGTCATTTTTCTTCTTGGTCAAAGGTCAAATGTGGAGTTTTATTCTTCTTCTGAAATAAAAAAAAGATAAATAAATGAATAAAAAGGAGGGAGAGAGAGAAACAGCCTCTGGAATAGATTCACATGGTGCAGCGCCACCAGATGCTTAGATGCTTTTTAGGATTTCTTTTGTTCTATTTTTTACATTTTGATGTTTTTTTTTTACATTAAATATTAAATCCCTTTTAAAAATGGTGTGTTGGTGATGTTGTGTGTAGAGAAAGGGGTCAGGATGGGGGTGGCTGATAGTCATATCTTAGGCAGCTGTGTATAAAAGTGTATTACTCAAAGCCACAGTGTCAGTATTTCCAGGCCATTCCTTTTGAACCGTGTAGTCCCACCTCCCCCACCCTTTATTAGGATGTTACAGAAATAGTTTAGCCAAGAGAAAATGGGTTGGGTTCGCAATCTTGACATTTCATTTCTTTTTTTTTCCCCATATGAGGCAGCCAGGGACAGGACACTGTCCATCTGCCTAATGCAACAGAAAAATACCAGCCCTCTCCTGCACTTTTCACTTACTTCACCCCCGCAAAAGGCAACAACCTTCAAGGATAAATGCAAATGTCATTTGAGCATGTTAAAGGTCTGAATTGGCACAGATATGCACAAGAGATGAGCGCTGTGCTCCGGCAGTGTGCCTGCATGCCCCCTCCTCCTCCTACTCCTCCACCCACCCAAGTCTCTTTCTATGAACTCTATCTAGTTGAAGGCTGGAGGACAGATTTTATATATATATATATATTTATATAAATATGTCTGAAAGTGCTTTATTTACAAATAGCTAGCGCTTTTCAGAGGGTTGATAGAGATCTTTTCTGCAGGGGAAAATTAAGAAAACTAAATCCCGCTAAATAAGGACAGATTTCTAAACAGTGTCTCTTATTTATTGCTCTGCACGCTGGCAAACTGCAACGCCAAACTGATCAAACATAGACAGTAAATTGCGTCTGTTGATATTCTTATTCCTTCTCCTGGCATCTCCTTATCCTGAGCTGGCAGCAGATGAGAAAAGGAGAGGACCTCTGTAATTTAAGTCATCCGCGATTTCACATTTCAAATTAGCCTCACAATGAAGTCTTCTATCAGGCTAACCTGAAAATCTCACACCCCTGTCAAAGGAGCAGAGCAGACCGGCTGATTGTTGCTAGGACGACTATCTGAAATGGGAATCAGATTAACCCTTTCTCAGATCTCCAGACTGGAGCCATCTCTTATTCAGAGGCGAGAGGCCTCTCTGCCATCCCTCTGGGAATTCACGATATTCCAGCTGCTCTTAATGTAGCCAAAACAGACAAAATGTCATGTAAATGAGACATCTTCCCACTGTTAGAAGTCACATAAAATTTGCTAAATTCATGGCAGCAAAGGCCATCTTAGCTTTATTTACAGCTGTGGATTGAAACTTTCTAAACACCTTGTCATGTAGCAGCTTAATTCTCAATGTCTCTGTTTTCTTTGGTTACTTTTCGTTGGGAACTGAGCAGCAACGACCACTGACACCCTCTAAAATGCATATTTGCATAAAGCATCTATAGTTCCAATATCTGCTTTGTAAGCACGCCGCATATACCAGCCGCCTCAAAGACAAAGTGCACACGAGAAACTGCACGCAACATATTTGGGATTAAGACACCGTGGCGTCACTGCAGCGAGGAGCGTCTGCAAATGCAAATGAAAACATTAGTATAACTGGATCAGTTGGCCTAAGTGGCCGAGGCCAGAAGAAATGCAGATTGACAGGCAGAAAATTACAATTTGCCTGGAGCGAGGGCATGCATGCACGATGAACCGGATTCATGGAGACAAACTGCTCCGACACACAACTGGAGGATGTGACGTGGGGAGGCTTTTTCCGCTCCAATACCAAATGAAGGGAGAATATGCCGACCCCTGTTGGATAGTTTATGAGTAAACAATCATAAATTAGTATTTTTATTAAAAGGTTAATGTTATTTTGGGATTGATAAGTGATGCCATAGAGGATAATATCCCAAACTAGCAAACGTTTTGTGACAGTTATATAAATACAGTCTCTAATATCAGTTTACAGACTGCCATCCCTGTCAGAGCCTGTAACCCCCCCCCCCACCCCACAGGCCTCCTACTCTGTGTAGTCTGTTATGGTTTATCCACCTTCTGCCTTCACTCCAGTGGTTTCAATACTCTCCGGGTAGTTTTATTTTTTTCTTTCTCCTCTCTGAGCTCTGTTACCGTTCCTGTAAGAGATACAGTGACCAAAACAGTGTAGTCAGCGAGGAAGTGATTACAAACTGATGCTCCAAATTCGCTATAAAATGAAAATCAATATTTCCACAAGTTGCTGCAACATAAAAGATAACCTTCATTGATTTTTCTAGACTTAGGCCTCTGTGATAAAATCTAATATAAATTTTCAGCCACACGGATTTGGATCAGAGCGGAGCAGTGGCTGAACGATAAGTTCCTCGCACATCTCTCAGACTTGGATTTTTTTTTTCCCCTTTTCCTTCTTCCAAGGCAGGGCTGTACTATTTATAATTGGCCCTGTGTGAGCAAAAGCTTCTATCAGGAATCTGTTCTAATTTTTATTACTGAGAAGCTAAAGCCTGTTCCAGATAATTTGGAAATTTCAGGGGAATTGTGATAGAGCTGATGGCGCAGCCAGTCTGACTCCAGAAAGGAGCTAACCTGTAATAGCCTCTGTGGCTGCGCTGATTAAATGTTGCCATAGATGAAAGACCTGCCATCACCGCAATAAATTAACCAATCACACAAATCCCAAGTCGCTACTAATCCCTCCTTGATACCATGATCCTCTGATCAGCTGAAGGAGGTGAAGAAGAAAGTGGCTTGTGACACTCAGCCTTCTTCTAACTCCCTGCTTTCCTGTGTAAACAACGAGCTAATGATATCACTGCTGACCATTTCACCACCACTGGCTACTCTTAACCCGCTTCATGGTCAGGGCAGGTGAAATCAATACGGACCTTGGGTGGGAATGATTATTTTCCTCATCGCACACACCCAAGGCCCCATCTCATCACCAAGGTCACTAACTGGCACTGTATCCGTCTTGATCCCACAGCTGCAGGATTTAGACAACTGAAAGATCAAAACCAGTCCGTTTGAATACATCAAGACATTCCCGGGCTCTTCGCGCTCCGCTTGGAGCGAAAGCAGTCCTGTATTCCCAGGAAAAACCAGCTACAATGACTCTACGTGGAGCCTGAATTGACTCCGTTGACCTGGGAAATCATTTCGAAGCTCCGCGTTCTGATTTCTTTGTTTGTTTTTAACGATACCAGCAGTATGAACATAACACACAACCACAAACAGACACACGCACATAGGTTATGTCAAGTTTATGTGCTCTCTGTTTCTAACGTGGGAGTGAGGATAAAGGATTTGTACCTGTTTTACCAGCCAGTTTACAGCAGACAGCACACTCACACCTTGATAACGTCCATTGCAATTAGTTGTTCACTGCGATGAAACAAATTGCATGTGGTCAACTGGAAATTTCATTAAGGGAGATTTTCCTCTAGCCCTCGTTATCGCTCTGCGTATTAATATTTTCTTAGCCTCAAGGATGGATGAGTTGCAAGGGTCTTTTTTTTTTGTTGAATAAAACTGCCAAAGCCAGACTCTCCCTGTGTGTTCTCCCACTATTCATAATGGGAAAAAAAGCTTAACTAGGTGCTGCATATATATATGTTTATTATTGCACTAGAAATAACAGTCTCTGTCAACATCCTACATAAAGTGTGAAATACTTCCCATTTTTCAAGTCTGCCTTTGTGTCATTTTCTCCTCTTCTAAATGGCCACAGTTACATCTCCTGAAATGAAAAGATACCTACATACTGCTTTCATTCATTTCTCTCCCCCCACTCTCCCCTTCTCTCTAGGGCTACAGCATCTGCTTTTGGGAGACTAAATAACAGAAATATGCAGGAATTGCACACTAATTCCCTTTAGAGATAGATCTTGGCTGGTGCCCTGTCATAAATCAGAGAATTTCGATATGAAATGAGGCAAGCTGCTCTAATCATTTCTGCATTTCAAATTGGATCACTGGCTCAATCGCTTGGCTTTTAAACTGCTTGCCTAAGAGCAAATGTGAGGTGGGAGATAATTCAGCTGAAATCTCTGCCTGCTCTGTGCGGCGGTTAGTTTACTGCTTGAGTGCAAGAGAATGCTTTTTTCTTCCCTTAGCCCATCTTTCTCTTTTCAACTTTGTTAAATTGACTTTTCATTTTAAAATCGATTAAATTGAGAGAGTCACCGCTGTTCCTGGAATCTTTAAAGGGACACCCATCACTGTGCGCATGTCCCTTTATTTGGCTGCTGCTATCATGGCGCCACTATGAGGAATAAATATTTTCTCATTTAAATCACCTTTTATCCTGCTGACTGGACTATAAGCATCAAAGTTCATGTGCTGCATTAGCTATTACTTATTTCACTCTGCTGAATTGCTCAGTGGTTAGATTTATTCTGACTATGGGTGGCATTGGGTGACTACTGTACGCTCTCTTGCTTCTTTTAAAGACATAAAACCAGACATTGGCTTTTTTTGTTTAGGAAGAGGTGCTTATTAATTACAGAGAGCATCTAAAACATCTAAACAGTATTTGTCTTTTAAAATGAATCGTCAGCTTGTTAAATAAGAGAGGGGTGCATTGAAGGATAGAGATACAGAAAGAGGAGAAGGAGGGGGGACTATCCATCCTCTATTCTTCAAGACCTTCAGGCAGGTTAAGGTGCTCCAACTCTAAACCCAAACAGTTTAGTCTAAGCCATACCTGCCCTGAAGACAAGAAGCCCCCTTTCTCCACCCTTCCTTCTTTTCTTTCTCTTCTTTTTCTTTCTTGCGATATCCTTACCTTTACTGCCTCTCCATATTAAAGTTTTGCTTTTTGTTTTTTAATCTTCTCTAATAATTTTCCTTTAATTTGACAAGAGACATGTATTGATCCCCTTCTTCCTTTCCACCTTTCCCAAGCCCCTCAGCTTCAATCTGCACAAACCTCCATTGTACCCGTAAATGTTAAATTCAAATTCACAACTACAAGCTTTTGTCCATGGAGAGATTTGAAGCTGTAAACAAGAGAAAGGTGAATGTACCTAAAAGCATGTCCTCCAGGTCTTAATCGTGTCTTGGAGGTAGAGCGCACAAATGCACGTGTGCTCTTCTTGTGTTGGGCTTTGGTCAGGAGACAGAACAGCCTCGTCGTTTCACTATTCACTATTTGAATTACACCAAATTTTCCATTTGATTTCAATTGGGGGAGAACTTGTTTGATCTTTTGCATGTGAGTTTAGTCTGACTCCCCGAGCGGCAAGGTGTTGTGTGAGGGAGCATAATGGGGAACCTCGAGCCAGTAATGTTCACCTGTATGGATATTACCATGGCCCCTGGGGGTCAAGGTGCCAGGTGGCTTATTCTCTGGACAGATCCTCCCTTTTTCCTCTGTTAGGAATAAACATGCAGACATGGGGTTTCTTCAAAGAGGAAGAAATGGCAGCTCAGGAGTCAATCAGTCAACGAGGTCATAACAAATCCCTTCTCTCATAACCACACACGGAAGACTAGGATCAGTCAGAGGCAGTAAATAAAGTCAAACAATGAAATAGAAGGCATGATGCTTGAATAAAGCCTCAGACTTAAGATAAACCACGGTGCCCCCCCTTTAGGTATTGGGTTTTAATATTCTTTTGAACTCCCTGCTCTTCACTGCTGGAGTTATAAATTTCATGATGCATTAGAATGGCATCTACTCTATGTGATTTTATATTCCAGGAGACTCTCTGATCCTGAACTCCTCAACCAGTTCAGAAACTGAGCTCTAAATACACCCAAGTGCTCAAAGTAATAATTATAGCACAGTCAGAAATACAAGACATCAAAAAAAAATCACTGGAGGTTAGGAAGCATGAGAAGAAGCATATTAAACAGTGTACAGGACCAAACAAAGGTGTGTGTGATTAGCACCACCTCAGCAACATCCTGCTGCACTGCTCAGTAGTTTGATCCCTGCGTGCATGTTAGAAAAGTGGAGTGTTACCCAATCCACTGTAAAAGTCCAACATATTTACACCAAGTTAAGTAAATAAGATAAAGATGGTGAACTTGCCCCTCACTAAACGCATTAGACTTGAACTCTCTTATCAGACGCTCAGCACGCAGACTGTTTAAAGATGGGTTTCCTGAGCTGGAAATGGTCTTTGTTACCCAATTAGTTTGCTGTGGTATAATATTCCTGACTTGACAGACTCATACACATCCATGTAATGAGGCGTTGCTGGACCACCGGGGAGAGAATGGACACTATCCAGACCTTCATTCCCCCTTTAGGACATATCGGCTTTCTTATGTTTAATGCAGTCCTCTTTCTTTGGGTTTTTCTTGTTTTTTGTTTTGTTTTTTTCCTTTTGTCAGGTTGATATTTTTTATGCTTGGTTGGTCATCCATCTGGAGTAATTTTGACTGGGTTTTGTTTTTGGTAGGCTTGAAGATCAGAAAGCTAATGCCAGGACAGGTGACAGGGAGGATTTATCAAGGTCCACCAGCAGGGGCTCACCTCCCTGTAGGCTGGCCATCCCTCTTCAAAGCAACAACCCAAACCCAGGCTAAATTTCTTATAGTGACCATTCATATTTGGCTGTAAGTAACATAGGATTTAGAGATTCTCGACAAAAAAGCTCAAACTTAAACTTCTGTAAAAAGAGACAACAAGGAGAACAAATATTTCCTGGATCGGTCAGCGATCAGCAAGCCTGTCCAGCTTACTTTGCACTGGAAGGACTATCAGGGGCAAGCAAATGAAAACAACCGAGGAGTATCTTCAGCCTTCCTCAAGAAACTTGTTTCAACATACTATCGCAAATTACAGCCATGACAGTGACAGATGGCAAAGCAGCTGGCACCACTCAGCTTTGTTTCACTTTTTCTTTCCTTTGGATTCTTCCTCCTTCATGCTCCTCCTCTGGTCCCATTGCTGCATTTGAGATCCGATGTGTTAAGAAGTGAAGGATAACCATTCATTAGGGAAGCCATATTGCATAGTGTAATTTGAGGTGACATGTGGAAAGACAGAGGCTGAGCTTGGGTTATTTGTCGCCTCCTACAGCTGAGCAGATCACAGGTGAAGAAGCATATCACCAAATCTGCTACGAGCAGTCATTCAAATTCATAAAACTCTCGAGATAAGTGTGTAAAGGATAGTGTGTGACTTGTGCTATCCTGAAAGGAACACTTGTTCATGAATGTTAATGTTCATATCAAGCTCAAGGTGGATGCTTACATCACATAGCAACCATAAGCACATCTCCTCATGTGACAGTTTGTTATTCCCAATGGGCCTCTGAAGGCAGTAATCATTCACAAAGCTGTGAAAGGAGGTTGGGAATGAAACACCCACCTCACGCTTAGAGCCCTACAGGTGTGAAGACTACCCAACCCCACCCCCACCAACTACACCAGGTTCTGAAGCCTCACTGGGATTTTCAGTCATTAGCTGCAACTACACATACAGCTGCAGGGACTACAACTACCTGTCTACAATGAGGGTATCTACCAAGGCTGCACGTCACCTGATTCCCACCTTAGATGCATTTATGTTAAAAAAAAAGATGTACTGAATGAGGCTCGTTTCTGTAAGTAATTTGCAGCAGGAATTAAACCATAAAAAGGGATGTTATGTTTTTACTTTTCAGCACAAAGTTGCACAGAAAACCAGAAAGCATCAGCTACAAGAAGACTAAGAGCCATACTTTTATGTATTAAATCAACATTTATTACTTCTAATGTATATTTTATAATCAATAGGAAATTTAAAATCCATTGTAAAATAATGAAATAGTTTGAACTATGTGCTCAAATAAGAGATGCTGGTCAGTATTATTTGTATGAATACTTTTTTTTTTAGCAGAATGAATACCATTAATAAACATTGCTTACAGTAGATGCATCACTCTCAATTCTGCAACCACAAATGCTGCAAATAAACCACTTTTTCTTCTACTTTTTTGATATTCTTAATGCAAACTTAATGTGGCTTTTACAGATCTGAATATTCTGCAGCATCATTGCATCATTTTAGTATATTAAGTACTACTGCTGCGTTCCTTGAAGTGATTGCTAATTATTGGAGGCAGTGGAAACTAATATATTTGCCCTTAAAATGCAAAAAAGCTGAGAAAATGTACATGCAATATAACAACAAATTAGGTGTGAATTTTGATACAGCAGGGCTCTTCTAGACATTGACTGTAATTACATCCACATTTAAAATGTTCCGCTTACTGATCACAAACTGGGGGTGGGACACATTAATGTTTGGCCACACTTTCGTCACAAAACCTGCCTCGAATGATGCTGCACATAACCATCACCTTTGCATTTTTGTTTTGATATAGTCAGTGTACCATGAGGAAAGTGTGCAGCCATTACTGTACAGCGAACACAAAGCAAAACAGTGAGTCCTGCTCTGCTTATCGGGGTACCTGCCATATCAGTTTGGGTAGTTGTGTTGTGATGTCAGGACAGCAAAATGTCAGGTTCACTTGTAGATCAAGTCAACCATGTATTATCCCTCAAACAGTGGAGCTCAGCTGCGGCTGTAATAGCTCTGACTAGCTGCTTGGACCGAGTGCTTCCCGGCTAACGTGGGCGTCTATGTGTTCCAGCTATGCTCGCTCAACTTCAAGGCTGGAACAACATTAAAAAAAATATGAGTGTTTGTGTTTATATATTAGGTTTTAGCATTCTATATCATTATCTGACTCAAAAACGAGCAAAAACATGGTGATTTGTATATGAAAAAAACCCAGATTAAAGGTTTTTTTTTAAAGAATTAGCTTGAATGTTTCCTCCTTTCATTAAAGAACATAATAAAACAATCAATAATGCCATCGATAAATGTATGGATGACACCAAGCAATGAAAAGCAGGCCAGCTAATTACCATTTTACCCATCTGAAGAGACCCCAGCTCTGATACTGGTTTAAACCCAAGAAATAATTGATGCATGCAATCACAAATTGGTTCTCCGCCTAAAATTTGGGCCCATTATTTCATTAGATGAAGCCACGTTCTCGCTGCCAAAATTATTTGTGCGTCCAACATAGAAATTCAAATCCTGTTAGTTGTGATAATGTTGGACATTTTCAAACCATATCAAGGCAGTGTGACTTTCAGATGGAAAGCAAAAGGCCACCTTTAAATGAACACATAAAGGAAAATGTTTAAACCTTTTTTTTTCTGTTTTACTTAAATGGATTGTTTGTTTGTGTGCATGCATATTTGATGTTGTGTGCATATGCATGCGTTGATTTAGCAGCTATGCTACAGAGAGGTCCTATCCTGGGGTGCCTTCTTGCATATGTAATTGGATGTTACTGTAAATAATTGCCAGGGCATGTGCCAGTGTGATGATGGTGATGATTTGTGTGTGCGTCGCTTCATATGCGACTATCGTTCTGTATGTTTGTGTGAGTCTGTATGTATGTTTGTGTGTACTTGCGTGTGTGTGTGAGCGCATCTGCCCCATCCGTACTCCACTCTCAAGTCCCACTGATTCTCCTTTCCAGCCATGTTGAATCCTCTTTTCCTTATCAGGCGAGCCCAGGCCTGCATCAGGCTCTCCTTGCTATGACAGAGGCTACAACAATAGGCCTGCGATACCGCTGCTTAGCGCTGCGTTTCGGAGGGGAAACCTGCCACGGGCGCAGATTAACTACAACACACACACACACAAAATAGATTGCAGCCTCCAAAACAAAACATTTTTCAGAATGCCTCCTCTTGATTAATGAAGCAATGACAAGAAGAAAAATATAATTTCTGAAACAGAAAAATCCGCCACCACTTGTTAAAGTTTAGGGGTAGCTAACAATAAACATAGTGGAAGGAGAGGGTGGGCAAAAGGGCTGAGATAAATGACTTGAGTGATGGTCTGAATAATTTCTGGAGCAGTTTTTGGTTGCACGGGACCATATTCCTACCCTTGTACTAAATTACACAATAATCACACTCCATCGGCTGACAGCCTCTGCCTCTCTCTCTGTCCCAGGTGAAAATTAGGACAGTATCTTGACATTTTCGCTCTTCCTTAGTCTACAAGCTAAAGCTCTCTGTTCACAGCCAAAAGCAGCACAGTGTCTGTGCTCATGCCCGCCCACACACCAGCATGCTCACAAACACTAAGACCTGAAACACACACTTAAGCGCTTGTAGACTCAAAGACGTGGACACATGATGCATATGTATTAACATGAGAATATCTGCTGCATGCGAGGAATTCAACGCTCTGTCTTAGTCTGGGACTGAACTCCAGTGAGTTAAAATCCTTTATTTGGGCTTGATATTTTAACAGAACACAACAAGAAATGAACAAAATGGTCTTTAATCCTGTAAATATGATATTTAAGAAATCCAAACTATGGAAACACTAAAGTGTTGTGTCTTAATTAATCAACAGCGCTTATTGATTATTATTTCTATACAACCTGCAGGTTTTCAGGTCATTGGCTATAAATATGTAAGGCCAGCTGATCTGTTTTTTATCATAAATGTGTGCACATAGCATCTCGGGTTAATACAACTATATTAAGATTGAAGAATAGATTTAAAAAATACCTCAGAGATATCAATCTGGAATTAGGAGCCTTTTATGTGTTTCAATTACTGTGTAATTGCACTAAAAGGGCCTCAAAACACATAACAACTAGAATTCTATTGAATGCAGACTCATTACAGTTGCACCTTGACTAAGCCCCAGTAATTAGCACTGGTAAGGCATTGTACAAGAGGCGGCAACACCCTCATCAACACACATTTACAACACAGCACTAAATCTGCTGCTCATTAATAGCTTGCCTCCCAATCAATTATTAACACCTACAATGGAAGCCAGGCTCACCGGGGCCAGGCCTGTAACTCCAGGCAAACCATGGGCTACCTTCTCCTCCCGGTTCTGTCCAGCATAGGTAATTACCACCTTTAAAGACACCTGCTACTCAATAGCTTCGACCCAGGCTGTTAATTTAGCCCCCCGATTGCAGACATTTATGTCTGAGTGTCACTATTAATTTGCGTTAATTTGAGAGAGTGTGAGGAAGCCGGGGCGGAGGCGTCTTCGGCAGCCCGGGTGAATGTGCTCGTCGCTCACCTGCGCCGGGGCTTCGGTTGTAATTGGAGTCTAATGGTCTGATTGATCAGTGTGAGAAGTGAGGGATGAGACGGCACACTGGCAGCTCCATCAGTCAGACAGAGAGGAGAGAGGGAGAGGGACAGAGCAGGAAAGGGGCAAACCACAGTAACTATAAGCCAGCGCTATACCTCCTCTCTTTTTCTTCTTTTTGTCTATTTGCCTTAACTTTGCCTCTCTTGTGTTTATTTGCACCGTAGTTCTCCTACCTGCACCGTTACCTTGTTTTCTTTTCACATGACTTGCTCCTCCCCTGAAACTCGAACCCAAATTAAAACTCTTGATGATGGAAAATAGTTGCTAAGTTCGCTGGAATACAGACGGAAAAAGAGCGTAAACCTCACTAAGACCAGGCATATGAGGCTGACAGTGCAACACGATAGTGTTAACAGGTCTGCAGCAGCTCTAACTAGAACTCCTGTCCCCCCATGCCAGGCTGAGCCCCTGGGGTCTACAGACCTGCCACGGAGACCCATCAGCTGTGAAATCTGCTTTCCTCTTTGATAAACGGTTGAGATGTGACCCTATCTCTGTCCTGCAGATGCCCAGATTTCCTGTCATGCCTTTTTCCTTCTGTTTTTTCATGCTCTTTCGCTCTCCGGCTCCCTCTATCTCTTTTCACTCTCTTTTTCAAGCTTTCCACCTTTCTTTCAAAGCCTGCCTGTACAACTGCACGAAACGCTCCACTCGCCGTTCTTTCTCAGCATCATCCATCACTTGCTTCGACACTAAGATCTGTCGTCCACCAGTGGCCAAACCCATAGGCCACAATGGACACCAACACCCCCCCGTATGCTGCCTACAGGGACAGCCCCCCCCCCCCCCCGTTTCTCTTTATATCCTTATACCTGCACACTACTACTCCCCAGGGTCCAGTCAAACCCTACACAATTTTCTCCTGAATGGCTCTGTGTGTGCCAAAGTGCTTTTCCTGTCCACTTTAATGCAAACGCTGCTTAAATTCTCAGTAATTTCATTATTTACAGTAAGCCACTTTAAGGAGTCATTACACTTTAGTCCCTATCTGGGCGTTTTGCCAGGGATTGAGAAAAGGACCTGTGCACCGTACATGGCGGCTCAACAAAAATAGCTTGACCTCTAAAAAGTGGCATCTTAAATTATGTGTCTGGATGGAGGGATGAAATACTTTTGATTTCAGGGAGGGTATATCAATATCTCACCAGTGGGTCATGTGTTTCAAGCCTGAGAGAGGTGTCACTCGTGCCATATACCTGGCTGCCTTCGGGTAATTCATTCACCTTTATGGTTTCAAAAAATCTAAGAGAGTAAAAGGAGATTTAATAGTCTACGGAGGTCACACTTCATAAGAATGACTGAGAGTGCCTCCTAGCAGAGGTAGAGACCCCTAAAGCAATGAGCCTTTATTTCTAACTCAAACGCTCTCTGCTCCCTTCTGACCCAGCTCTGACCGCCTGGACATGTATTAAAACGAGCCAGGCCTTTTCTCTTCCTCTTTCTCACTTCACTTTTTTACACTCACACTTTTGTTATTTCAACTTTTCCCTCTCCAGGTGAAGCGTCCGTGTTCGTTCTTGTCTTGATTAGTCAGTATTTGAAGATTTGCACAACTCCCTCAACCTCCCACTGAAATAACCGAGATAAATACGGCACTATATTAAGGTTTTTTTTTTGCCAAAAGCTGCATGTTTAACGAGGCAGCAACTTCATAACCAGAGGCTTTATTAAAAAAGAAAGAAGCAAAGCTATGCTATTCCCTCGCGGTGAGTAAAATACAACAATTGTGAAGTTTCTGGCTTGTTCAGCGTCTAAGAAACAAAGTAAAAAAGTTACACTGAACAATAAAAAGAGGTTCAGTTAAACAAAACATGCCAGTTGGGTTGACCTAGCCTTTAATAAGAGATAGTGAGAAGCTGCTAACAGCCTGAACACGGTTTGAGAGATGAAACTTAAGAGTGGAAAAGGCCAAGCAGCAAAGCATTGAGAGGCCCCCCTGGAGAATAGACACACATGAGACCCTTAGAGGCAGAGCTTCTTCCTCTGCTTTTAATTGCAAGGGAGGTTTGGCATATTCTGTGACTCCTCCAGAGCCCATTACAGGTGACGACCAGCACCTGCTCAGTTAGTAAAAAAGAAAAAAGGAAAGGAAAACAGAATTCCTCAGAGGGTAGTTAGTTCAGAACTTATCACTCTCGCCACGAGCAGCTATCATACTTTGCATCTCGTTCTACAAGTATTGTGATAAATTCATTAAATTTGTCTCCATTGGAAGAATTCGAGCAAACACAAAGCAAAAAGATTCTCTTGAGTGAATCTCTGATGGACGGCTGAGGGCTGGTTCTCAATGCCTCTCCAGGAAATTCATGTGCTGGAGAAATAGACGGGGGTGTATTATTTTGGAAGGCAACTTAAGGTGTTGCTCTGTTAAATCACTTTATCCACCCCAGGATAACTGGCTTTACTCAAAGAGAAGCCATATTTCATGGCTATAATACAGTCTGGGTTATTTAAAGCCACTGATGACTTTAAAATCAGCAGGAAAGCTTAGAAAACAGTCAAAACTGCCTGAAAATGATTTAATAAAGTTACGCATTTCAGGAATCTGAACAAAAAGGAGGCCTCTGAGTCTAAAATCCACACGGACCTTTCCTTATGTGTCTTAACAGGATGAATGCGAGGCTGCTTATGACTTTAATGGGAATTTCTTAATTAATCCAAATGCAGAATGGAAGATCAAACCCATGAAGGACTTGTCACTCCAGCAGAGCAGCAGGTCAGCACAAGCCTCTGCTGGGATCTTTGAAAGTAGAGCTATAAAGCTGCTGTGTGCAGGGTAACGTCAAAAATAATGAATTGCAACTTCATTCAACTGAAGCGTGGCTCAAGCTCTAAATCCACCAATTAAAATGTTTTGTTTTGTAATATGCAGATTAAATAGTTAAAACAGATGCTCTTCAAAGGCCCAATGTTGGGATTCAGATGGATCCTCAGAGATTTACCTCGGTAGGTCTGAAAGTCATGGAGGCTGCTAGAAATATAGTGTTGATGTTGGACTTTCTGTGTTAATTGTGTTAACATGGCTACCATAGAGGAAAGATTACTTCATTCTTTATTCAAATTGCATATTTAATCACCTATCTGCTTGCTTGCAACACATTTTGAAGCATGCAAACACAATGATGCCTTCTGGCAACTTGATGTCTGTTTGGAATCATGTTTTTTCTGACTAACTTGCTATTGGTTACTTCAATTCCTTATTTTAATCACATTCTTAACCTGCTTTCATCAGACAGCTGTTAGATATTACATTGTTTAAAATCCAGCATTCACCAGCTGCTGACCACTCAGACATTTTCTGGGTGACTCATCAGGTCCTATCTACTTACCTGACACCTGATGCTTTTTTAGATAATCTCACAAAACCCATACTTACTGCACAGTGCAGTTCAGATATCTCCTTTTAATTACTTTCTGTCTGTCGTTTATTGAAAAGATGTGGTTGGTGAGTAGTTTACCAAATTGAAGACATACCAGTGCAGTGGTGTTGGTGCTCATCTCGATCTTCCCTTCGAAGGGGCCCCATGTTGTCCCCACCGGTAGCTGCTGCCGGCTGTGAATCCTACGCTCGCCGTCTTTTAAGAATGCATCCAGCTCTCCTGAAAACACATCCGAGCACAAACTCCTCAGTGGTAGTGCGCTATGGCACTGTTCACATCAAATCACAGTGACATTTATTTATTGTCCTTTTTCCTTTCACTTCCATGTGTAATCCTAATGTTGAGCCAAAGCCCTGCTACAGCAAAGCATTTTCTAAATGGATAAGCAAATCAAACCAGCATCCATCTGATGGTGTTCCTCAGACTCCTGGAGCGCTAACCTTACTTGAAAGGTGTCCTGTGTAGAGATAATCTCTGAGACAGTGCAGGCTCACTGGTGAGAGCAGTTAGTGGAGGCCTATTTCTGTTGTTCCAGGAAGGCAGGGCCCTTGTTAGTGCTTTCCAGAGCTCCAGTTAATTAACAGCGGGGCCGGATAGCTGTGTTAGTCTTACCGGGGCTCACCTCCCTGACACCCACAGCTATCTTATCGCTTAGATTCAGTGTAGTTTTTGAAATGGTGATTAATCAATGAGTTATGATAAACCTCATGACAGGCTGTGACTTAGTTTACAGAGAAGGATGTTTTCCTTGTCTGTGAGTGTGTGTGTGTTACAAAAGGAGTGTTTTTCAGCTCTCAGCAGTACATTTCAGACTGGTTGCCTTGACAACACTAAAAAGTCTGAAGTAAAGTCTGAGGAAGTCTGGTGATTCAGAGATCTATAACCAAAATTTTCATAAACTTTCTAGAGCACAAAATGTTCAACAAATGCTGAAAAACAGTTTTATCTAGAGTGAGACATGTTTGAGGCCCCCATTAGACGTGACTGGACTAATTTTTGGAAGTCACAGATATGTGTTAGCTCTTCCTCCAACATTTAACAAACCAAACAAACAAACAAAAAAGGCCTACAAGCCCCCAAAACAATGCTAACATAAAGCATTAGCATACAAATAAATGCTGTAAATAGCCTACTATTGCAGAATTGTGTCTCTTAATCTGTTTAACAGGTGCAACATTGATAAGTCAAGGACATGTTACTCTGTTATCACTCCTCGGCATAAAACAAACCCATAAGGTTAACACAAAGTGCTATCATGCTAACACGTATGCTAGCATTGTGTCTTTTTACCAGTCACATTTTAACTATCCACACAATGCCTTTTTAGTATTTTGCTTTTAGTTTATTAACCTGTGATTTTAGAAAGTGAAATGTGAAAGAGGAGGTTTATTACTCTGTTAAGCCACCACAGGAAAAAGTCTTCCTACCAGGCATTATTATTCTTACACATGCTACACAGGCCGCACCTGTTTGCTAACATAAGCGGGCTACATCTTTGGAAGGTATTATATTTTATATCCCTGAGTTAAAGAACATTATTTCTGCTATGAATTTACAGCATAAAACAAATAATAACAAACAAAAAAATAAAATGAACAACAAGCAGTTTTATTCAGTCATACACATTATTGAGTAATACTCAGTACGCACAGCATTATCAGGCTATAAGGCCAGACATGTTGTGAACGGGGATTGGCTTTGTGGTGAATTAACTTAAATTTGTTTTTTTTACCTCTTTGTGATACAATGACCTATTAAGCTCTAGTCTACTCTGTAAATATCAGCCATGTATCTGGAGTATGTGATTGTGCTTGTCATTTATGTTGGTATGGAAATATGTGCCTATTTGAATACATAAGCATGACCAGGCTACATAAACCCGCTTCTAGTTTACAAATGACATCCTACTGATCATATACTCATCTATGATGGTCATCTCTATAACAATAAAAGGTAAATGCCAACCATCATATAAACTGGTTCATCAGACTACACCTCTGTAAAATGCAGATTAAAACATCTGTGAAACATCAGCAAGATTTAAATGTTTATTCATATTTTAAAATGATTGCAGAGCTTTGGAAGTGCCTTATAAATGAAACATTCTTTGCAGCTTTATCTTATCCTTAGCCTCCCTCTGCATCCTTTGCCCCCCACCCCCACTCCTTTGCTCCTGCATTTGCACGCTGTCTTCATGGTACTGCAGTGGAAGGTGGGTAAGCTCATTACAGAGAAATAATTAAACATTGGTGCACAGCTGGCCGTCATCACTGAGAGCAACAGCCACCGCTTGATGCATTCTGTTTGTCCTCAGATAAGACCCACGGCCTTTAACCGCTTGGATGCAACTTCCTGTTTAGCCCCGGTTGACTCACAGCTCGAGCCTTTTCCAGCCAAAAACTCTCATTCCTTTTCTTTTCTTCTTTCTGTTCAGGGTTGAACTTTTACAATACAAAAAGGGGGTAACTGGTAGGCTAGATGCAAGAGAGAGGGGTGTAAAGAGGGTACCATTCAATTTGTGCAGTTTGTGGTCCACCATGTCTAGGTGCCAGTTGTGTGCATCTCATACCAAATGTTGCCTGAGGACCTTGGCTCACAGATGGCTTGTCACATCTGTTGCAGATAGCAGTGAAAGATCTCAAAAAAAAAGAAAGAGAAAAAAACATGGATAAATAATTAGCTGCCTTTGTGCACTGTCTACATGTTCTTTATGAAAATGCGGTTTTATTCATGTTTAAAAAAAGTATTATACGTATGTATACGTTTAATAGCTTATGTGTTTAGTTACCTACTTGTGATTAGAGTTGCAAAATATCTTTATGTCACACTAATTCAATTTTATACAAAACCCAAATCCCAGCTCCGTGTCTATTCCCATTACAAACAAATAAGGAAAAAATAATTAAAGCCAGTGTTTAGCCCATTAAATATCAAACAGCAAACAGAACCAAGAGGAAAGTTCATAACAGGGTATTAGGAGATGCGGGAATGCCTTGTATGTTCTCTCTTCAGCTTTCCTTATCATCCTTTGCTAAAGTACCTTGCTTTTAGCCATAGGGTCCATGATATTACCCAAGAACTAACTCTACCTCGCTCGTCTGTATCCAAAGCAAAACCTCTCCACCACCTTCACCCACCTTCACCATCCTAAGCCCCCCTCCCCCAACCACCGGCACCTCCTACCCTTCACCCCTCCCTCGATAAGATCATCATCTGTCGCTAGAGTCTAGGGTTTGTTCCTGCACTCCACAGATACTTGGCAGACCAATGAATGTCCCTTTGTGTGGAGAGATCCTCCTCAGATAACACCCAAGATGCTCCACGATGGCATCTGTTTGTTTTTTTTTTTCATGTGTGCATGCGTGTCCCGCTTTTCTTTCTCTTTTGGTGCAGAAAAAACCAGAGACCCGAGTCCCTCTCCCTTCAATGTCATATGACTAAAGCTAATGAGTATCACAGTGGCAAGATGCCAGTCTGATACAATCCCAAAAATAAATGGGTGTGAACCACTGAAAGATGAGAGATGAACTACCACTTAATACCTTTGAATGATATTACTAGATATAATGAAACATTTTTCAACAATCCCTTAACGTGTAATTTTCTCGTTTCATTTCCAATTACATTGTTAGAATCATCCTATTTCACAAAATATACTCTGCATTAGTATCTAACTGATCTATATTATGTGAGCTAAGTGATGTTTACTTTCAGATCTGATATTTCATGTTTTGTATCTCCACGTATATCAAAAGGAGAATTTTTTGCACTCTAGATGTTGTCCAGCACATAACCAGTACGGTAGGGATTAATGTGATAATATGAAAAGTTCTGTTTGGGTTTGACTTTGGAGGTAAAGGCAAGTATCTATATACAATAAAAACACTTCACTGGAAATGTACATTAAGAGAAGATCAGTGTATTATTTTAATCATCTGTGTTTAAGAGATGGGTTATGAATGCCATCATTAGCTTGAATAATATGACATGGATTTTCAAAGCAGCTGAATTTGCTTGAGGTGTTTTCAACATGAATTTGACTTCTCATTAACTAGTTAAAAGAACTTAACTCACAGCAAAAAAAAATTGCCTGCAGGCCTAGAAAATACTCTGATTACCAATCCTGTCTTTGTTTTGCTTCACCTTTTTTCAGAGGTCGTGACTATGTTAACAATGAGGATGGATGCTGAAGGAAAATGCAGAATTGGAGAGTGCAGACAAGAGGGAAAATGTGCTTGAGCTTCACACAGCACACGATCCCTCTTGATATCAAGCAGCGCCTTTGAATCAAAGCAAATAAATTACTGCTGTTCAAAGTTCAATAACCTGTGTGTGGCAATTCACAGATGTCCTACTGAATCCCAGTCATCTCCACTGATAGGCTGTGCTATGGAGCCAGCAAATGGGCTATAAATTAATATACCGTGAGAGAGGCATATTGGGCGAAATGAAAAGCACTGTATCAGTTCAACAAAAGGTGCCACATCTTTAAAGCAGATATGTGATATGAAATTTTACAGCTGAAGGAGAAATGTCACCAAGCTTTGATAAGAGAGCGATGAACTTTCTCCCCCTCCTACCCAAACTGCTATTATCAGGTCTCAGTGAGCAAAATGCATCATTTATAACCTGCAGCCCACACTATTATCTTTGAGAAAAGAGCTTGTTTTAATACAGTGGAGGACTCCCACACCAGCAGTACCACCTCATCTCCCTCCCTCATCCTCTCCTCAGCCACCTCTACCCCCCAACCCAGCCAAGACGTGGCTGCGTTTGGCCCAGAGCAGCAGGGAGAACTGGGAAGGCCTCTTGTTGGAGAGCAAGTTTCCAGGCAACCATATGAGTTTGGGTATATGAGGAGGGAGGGGGTGCTGGGTAGAGAGGAAAAGGAGGCAGATACTAGGTGGTGGTGGAGGAGGAGGGTTTCAGTTAAACAAGCCAAAGGGATTAGGGCATTTTAGTTGAGACACTCCAGCAAAGCAGTGGGTTGTGGGGTCCTTTAGCTGGTTTCTCTCTAAGCATCTTGATGCAAACATAACCACACAATACTGACTGTAAATAAAAAGCGATGGCTTTATATTAAACTATTTCAACCTGATCTCTTGACATATGGGAGCATACCTCAGAGAACAATCCAATTAAAGAATCTTACCCACAATATGTCCCCCCACACCAATGCACTCATAGCGCCTAGCTAGACTCATAATTATACCCATATCCCTCACAACATGAGACACCTTTAGGTTTCCCCCTCGGTCCAGAAGACTGCTAAGGCTAACTGCTAGAGAAGCTGCTAAACTCTATATAGCAGAGGTTTGAAGGTATGGTTAGGCCAAGTAGCCTACGCATGGTTTTTAGTAGGATAGGAAACTCGCACACTTGATTAATGGTGTATGAGTGAATGTGACCCATTAGCATATATTAGCTAATAGCTGGACGGCAGAGGTGGCAAAACCATAAAGTAACATTTCTGCCTGGTTTTTGGTTCTGTCTGTACATTCAGAGCAGATGTGTTTCACTAACAGGCTCGTCTACCTGCAGATGAATGGTCCTCATTAAATTCAGCTGTTTTACTAACGGATCGGAAGAGCTGCCAGGCAGACTTTTTACTTTCCGGACCAGGAGTTGTCACCTCTGTTGGAGAGTGTACAAAAACACCTGGATGTAGATGTTTCTGTTGGACAGAATTACACGAGCCTGTAAATCTCAAGCTAAGCTAAAAAGCCAAGCTAAAGATGTTAAAATATTAAATATTAATGAATAAAAGGATAAACTACACTCAGTTTGTAATCCCTTCTCCATTGTAACTAGCTAGCTTCTGGATACTCAGGGCACAGGAAAGAATTAAACCAATTTAATGCAATCGGTTGCCTTCATCACCTAAGCTAATTTCTTACAGGAAAAGCTATAATGAATTGGGCTGGTTAATTTCACTGATATTGACATGGTTTATTTCCTGTTAAGGTACATGTTTATGACATATGTTGGGATTTGGTGCTAAACTGAAACTGAAAAGGATCAAATAATACTTCAAGACTGGAAAAGTCATGTCTTTTTAAAAGTTTGGTAAAGAACAGGGAAATGTTAGTGATAATGCAAGTGGACTCACACTCAGAAAAGAACTTCAATCCTGCAGTACACTATCAATGTACACACTTATATTTGGTGTCGATGAACAATTAAAATATAGCTGACAAGCACTCCATCTCATCAAAAGCCACGAGAAGTCAGCAGCAAGAGGGCTGACAACAATCTTTGAGACATCCATCTTTAGCAAAGCAGAGCAATTTCTATTGATAGCATGTAAACGGGGACAGCAAAACTTAAAAAATGACCGTCCTCAAGCAGAGATATCACCAACAACATCTAGAGGACACACAACAGTCCTGCTGGAATCTGATAGCTTTAAATGCTATTCTTTAAAATTTCAAAACCATCAAAAGCACATTACTCTGTTTGAGCGTGAAAGGAAGGATGAGCGATGGTCAGTGTTTGTGCAGTGGCAATGCATTTCTCAAAGACAGGAAGGAGAACAAATGTTGAACTTAAGGTGTGCAAAGAAGTTGGTATTTTGTTATCATTAAAAGTGGAAACAGAAAATGATGAGTGTGTTAAAATAAATCTAAATGAGCAACAAAAACAAGTCAACGTTGTTGCTACCTTGGTGCTCTGCAGTTAATTGTGGAAGTGACTATTTTTAAAGCACACTTGAATCTATTCCCAAGTCAATTACCAGACTGCAACTTCCCCTGGGTAACGGGAGAATTCTGATTTTTCCTTTTTTTTTTCCTGGGTGACCTAGTTGTCTTTTGTGAGTAGGTTTTAGCCAGTGCAGTTTGACAGTTAACAGATAAGATGGATTAAGTTTTTTTTTTCATCCAGTTTTGATGTGAACAGCGTAAAAGCGGGTTAAATCATTGAGTTTCAGGAGTATTTTTAAATGCCTGGAGATAGCGCGATAAAGAAGCTAAACCTAAAACTTGGGTCCGGGAAGGTCAAGGTTGTGACTTTGTAGAGAGCGGGAACCTGGTGACGGGGGCAGCTTTTCGTCTCTCTGAGCGCGCTGAGCTGCGGAGCCGAGCCCACCTCTCATCACTACCAGAAAAGATACACGAAAGCAGCGAAACAAAATCCAGCGAAAGTGCGACGGGCAGCGTCAAAGAGCACGAAACCCTGGCCTTGTGTGGGTGACTGAGTGTGTGAGTGGATCTGAGCTCTCTCTCTCTCTGTGTGTGTGTGGGAGTGTTATTTAGTCCTTACATGTGCGGGTGTGATGAGTGTGAGTGTGCCTGCCCATGTGTGTGTTTTGAGTGTTTAAAGACGGCAAAATACCATTCTATAATTATGTTTTGATTATTTGTGAGGACTAAAATAAAACAGCAATTATTCTTGGGATGTATGACAGAAAAAGAGGTACGGAGCACAAATTAAACAACCCAGTTTATAGAGCCATCTCCTTTGCCCACCTCCACCCCCTAAAACTGATCAGAGGCGCGCTTAACATGCGCATTGGAGCTGACAGCCGTACAATCATGTGACGCCGCTCAGCCAATCCGGGATTCATCTGAATCTTTAAGCCGCACAGTGATGAAGCCACTTGAGTGAAAGAAAAGGTGAAGGGGCGTTTGAAATAACAAACAAATCAGTCCGATTCAACGGGTCAAATGCTGCGTGTAACATGTTTACTTATCACATGTCACATCTGGCTAATGCTGAGAGGTTTTTGGTTCAAAACATTTCAGAGACGACATATTTAGACACATTTTGTGGATGTCTATTCCCCCACTGCTCCTCATGTCGGTGACAGGGGAGAGTAATCCTATACACAGGCTGCTATTGTGAAATGAGAAACTAGCCTCCTTCCCTGCCAGAGACCAGATGCACCTCTCTCTCTCTCTCTCTCTCTCTCTCTCTCCCTCTCTCTCTCTCTGTCCTAATCTGTAAACGACTTAAAGGAGCCTTATCTCCGGGCTCTTCTGCTTCATTTCATGCTTGATTTACTTTAATTTGTCTGATAGGGCACAAGGATTTGGAAATGGCCCATCTTTCGGTGGAAAATGTTCTGATTTTTCTCCGGCATTGTTATGTGGAGGTTTTTGACTTTTCTCTCCCCCTTTCTCATTCCTCCTCCTTTTTCTCCATCTCCATCTCTTTTCCTTTCCTCCTCCCTCCCCTTTCTCTCTCCATCATCTCCCTTTTTTCTTTTGAGGTAAGGGGTGGAAGTGTGTGTGTGTGTGTGCAGGAGGGGGGGGGGGGGGGTCTTGCTCCAGTGCAACAGTCTGTTTGAGTGCATTTAGATTCAAGCTAACGCAGCACAAGCAAGTTTTCCATGAGGTGTGATTTTCTGATGGGAGACGGCAACACTGGAGTCGTGTTTGCCTTTCAGATCCACACTGGGCGCAGAGCAGCCGAGTGCTTCAAACCACAAAGATCTTATGTTTAAGTTAAGAGGCGACTGGCCCTCCAGTTTAGCAAGTGGGTGAGCGGCTGGTGCTGATAAAGTTGCTCCCACAATGAGGGACAGGGACAAGCGACGTGTCTGCAGATGCCTCGAATTCTTTTTCCGCTGGCAGAACTGAAGTACTTGCATGGCTGTCTGGCTGCTCCAGTCACCAAGACATTTTCCCTACTTCTATTTAGTGACTGAATGACAGTAGAGGCAGTGAGCTATGATTAGAGAGAAGTCCATATCTTTCCAGATCCTGAATAATCTCCATCCCCTCCCACCAATGAGCAAGGCACAGAGGCGGCACAAAAAGCCAGAAAAAGAGAGACAAGTAAAATAGACAAAGCTGTTTTGTGTGCACAGAGATGTCATACGGTTCCACTGGCCTCTTCTACTCATTGACTGTGGACACAGAGAGGCAAAAGATAAATTCAAACCATTCACCTTGAGTCAGTCTGACTAATCTGAGCTGGGGAAGACATAATCAAAGAGAATTTTACATTCAGATCTGTCCAGAAAAAAGGGAAGAGGATAAAAAGGAAGAAAAAAAACCTTCCAAAAAGTCATTCACCACTGATGGTTACAAGATGGTTCAGTTCAGAAATGAAAAAAAAGAAGAGAGGGAATCAATTTCCAGCTCACACTGACAGGAAACGTCACAAACTAACCCCACCCACAACACGATGTGCATAAATAAGTGCTTAACCATCCACACGCATACAAAAACACATGGAGGAAGTAACAGGGAGGACATTGAAATTCATCTCACAGCCTGAATTTACTTAACTGCGGGTGTGCGTGCAGTGATAAACGGAGTGATGATCCGGCAACACGTCTTTATCCATGCTTTGCTTTAATTAACGGCGGCTTGTTTGTTGAAAAGATGATTAATATGCCAATGAAAATTGCATAATTGAATACCACAACACTCGCACAATCAGGGAGGAACATGCCATTTTTTATGAACTTTTCAGTATCATTATTATTACTATTATTTGGTATTTTAATTCAATTGACAAGCAGGCTCCACCCCACCCCTCCCCACCTCCTCTCCAGAAAAATACATTTTCAAAAAAAAAAAAAGATGGTGGGATTGGTGTGACCGCAGTTAGTGGGAGGCTTTCACCAGCTGGGAATATTGCAAAGATACCAAATACATATATTGTGGAGGCAAATAATTCTGTGGTGAAATCACCAGACCGCACATGTGCATAAGAAACCGGGAGTTATCTGAGGCGTCGCATGTAAAATTTTAGCAAATAGCTAATTCATGTATAGAAATAACGACAAACGAAGGTCACACACCTTAAAAGGTTTTATTTGAAAAAAAAAAAGAAAACGCAACGAGAAATTGAAGAATTCCACATGCGAGTAAGTTTCAGCTGAATGATTCAGTTTACCCAGTGTTACAACCTCTAGCACAGCTCCATGCTAATGCTAAATACACATATCAAATATTCAGCCAATTACAATGATACCTCTTAGAAAAACGTGCTGCAGCGACGACGCCTGGGAGGGTAAGCGCTGCTGAACTAACATGTTGGAGGGAGCTAAAGAAAGATGCAACGGGTGTCAAGTCCCCCAGGGCCACAAGCACCAACAGCATAAAGCTCTAGCACATTTAGCAACAGCTCTTTTCTTTTCCAGCTTAAGTCTTTGGACTTGTGAAATAGTAATTACAGTAAAAAAGATGCCTTTGTAAGTGGACATAAATTTGGTTAAAATGTGGATAAAATGGTTGGAAGTGAATTATCTCATTAATGCAGAAAGCCACATCCCACATATGCACAAAAAAATTGAACTGAATATAGTGACATCTTCCTCAGATGATAAGAACAGTGATTGCATTTTTGCCCTATTTTAGATTATATAACTAACAACCATGAAGTTCCCTCATAAAGCCTCTTAGTATAGCGGATCAGTGACTAAATTTGCATTAAGGCGATGCAGCACAGGAGTACAGTGATTTGTCTAATCTCTTGTTGCATATTTCATCATTCACCAGAGTGTGAATGTGTGTGTGTGTGTGTGTGTGTGAGGGTGATTTTCCTGCACACAGGTGATGCACGCAATGTAAAGACTTCATCAACAATCTCTTAAGAAACAAATGTATTTGTGGAAAAGGCAGACAATGTTTACACTCAGGCCTTTGATTGCATTTTAATTGTACATCACCCAGAGCCCAGAACTCACAGAGCGACTGATGATGGGCTTTCATCATCAGTATCAGCAATCACAGTGTCATTCACGTTTTGTGTGACTTGTCAGAAGACTTTTGAATAAACCCCTGGAGGAGCGAGATAAAACCTTTTCTGCGGAGGAATTGCCATGATGCGCGTCCAAATTTCTTGATTACGAGACGACGAAGGGAGAGGGGGCTGAGGGGGTTGGGGTAAAAAATAAAAAAATAAATAAAATAAAACCGTGAATGAAAGCCAGCGCTTGAAAGTTTTCAGTTTGCTGATAGAACAGTCAAGTGTGTCTATAAGTCTACTTAAAACGCTTAGGTATCAGTGGAGACAGCTGCGACACCCTCGTCTTATGATTCTGTCGAGACAGTACGCTATCAAACCTTTCATAACATTCCCAAGCTACATTTCCGGTGACAAAAGCTTTGCAAAAGCCTCCTGAAGGATTCATCTATATCCTAATATTTCCAATCCAATTTAACTGGAGCAGCCGGAGTGGTCTGAGCACTAGTTTACCAATCTTTGCTTTCCAAGACTCTGTGTGCTGAAGGCTTGAGGGGTTCAATCAATGGTGCTTTGATCTCGGCTGGAACCATAATTATTTAACATTGTTACAAGGATTTCTCTAATCCATCCTACCATTAAATCCCTTTTACACCCTCATCTTCTGCAGCCTAATCTGCATCTGGGTGCTCCGTTTGTCTCTCTCCCTCATTTTGCTTCACCCCTCCTTCCTTGACGACACCCTGACTTAATAATGGACTTGAGCGCCGAGTTGGAGAAATTTCCTATTTACTGTGAACACCCTGACAGCTGACTTTTCTCTTATGAACTGTTGCTAAGCAAAAATAAAAAAAAAGTTTTTTAAAAAGTTGTTGTACTTTTTGCAGATTGGACTTTCTGTCAGTTTTGCAGCCAAATGATGAAAACTTGCAAAACATCTGGACATTTACAGACCAAACTGTTTATTCTAACATGAGCTGATTATTGATGTCAGGATAAAATGGTCAGATTCCACCATCATTGTAGTTTTCTTTGAATTTCCTAAAGAAGTTTGGTCACTTGAACCAAGAGAATGTTGAAGTTTGGGTGAAGGGTAGCCATGATGTTTAAACCCATCTGATCACATTAACTCCTAACATAAAGAACCAACACTGTCCTTTTGCAAATATTTGCATGTCGGTGTTTCTGCATGATATAAATAGCAGCACGAGCAACCGCAAACATTTGTCAAGGCACCTGCCACAGTATCGTGGCCATCTGGTCCTCCAATTCTCCTAGCTTGACATATGTGCGTTAAACCTGAAATGGTTATTGTTTTTAATCCCCCTCCTTTTCTTTGGAGACGGATTGGCCGCAGACCCTTCTGGGTTGGCTGGAGTCAAAAATGAGACTCAAGACTTTTTACATCTGAGTGAAGCTGCGTTTTCAGCATGTGCACGTTGAGTGTCCTGAAAGGGGAAAGAGGGGGGTGAAAAGAAAATTTCAGGTTGATGAGTGAGTAATTTTGTCCATGTGTGTGTGTGTGTGTGTGTGTGTGTGTTGGGGGAGTTTTGAGCTCCATTGAACTGCCAGGTATAGTCAGATGGCCACTCCCTCAGGTGACCCCTGTCTTACCCTGGCTAGTGTCCAGTTGGCACTAGAAACTGGGCACGCTACACCATCAGTAATAGCCAAAAGAAGAGATTTATAGTATAAGATGAGCACATTTCTTCAGCTGCTACCCCCATAACCATCTGCATCTCTTACCTACACAGGTCTTACATCTTAATCTTAGTTCATACAGGATGATGAGAAGACACTATTTCCTCACAGTAGAAATGGGATCAACTGAATAAGACAGATAATATATTAGCAAACTGTTTCAGTTTAGTTGAACACAAAACACTTACATGCTGCTTCTAGTGTACACTGGGTTACAAAGGCTTCCCAGCAACCTTCCATAAAACTGCTGGTCAGAATCAAAGCTTCTGCAGCAGAGATATTTTACTCTTAATGTCAGGTCAAGTCCCCCCAAACGCATCCAAACCGAAGGCATCTTTTCCTACCACCTATCTGCTCAGTAAATGCCTTTCAAACTCCATATCCCCGGTTTGTTACTCAGGCTTTTTGATTAAAATGTGTCTCAAATAACTCTGCTGGTATCAACAGGGTTATTTTTTAGACTATAAAGGGCTGTTTCAGAGTCACTGAAAATATTCTGTCTCTCTTTCCATGAGCGGTGTAACGCTCAGTGGAATATTAGAATAATTATTGTGGTCATTCCGGTTTTTAGAATACAAAATGACAATTTAATGGTTTTCCAAGCTGGTGTAACCTGTAATGAACCTTTTAATATATGTACAAGGTGTGTTTGGTATCAGTGTCATCATATTTGTTGAAGCAGGAAAATGAGAGGATCTTTTATTAAAGTTCACATTAACAGGTTGAAGGTTGAAGTTTCCATCTGAGAAAGTGAGCCATGAGATATTTCATTGACTTTACCCATAGCCCCTCATGTTCAGGTAGTTTGAGAGCAAAATAACAGTCTCTCTTTAAACATCTAGAAGTTTTTGGGGCGACTGGAGCCACATTCAGAATATAAACCGAGGCCGAAACTGCATCAAGGAGTTTAAGGCACCAAATGAGGCGCAACAACTGAACCAGCTGTAGTTCATGCCACCTCAAAATGCTGGACCTTGTTGTAACTTTGATGAGTAACAAGTCAAACCTTGTTTCAAAATACATCAATCTTACGCTGAATCTCATCACTTAAAAAAAACATGAATATTCAAATGAAATGTCTTTGCTAGGATGAAATGACTTTTCTTTTGTACTTATTTAAGGGTTTATCACAAGACTGAGGTTTAGCAATGTTAAACCAAAAAGTATTTGGTGTGTTAAATGAGCTGTAAACAAGATGCGGCACAAGTTATGATAAGCAAACTAAAAAACAGATTTTTTTCCCAATGCAAAAAGTAGTTGGAATTCTTGTTAAGCTTAAAATCCTAATAAAATGTATCTTAAAAGGCGATATTACATGTGCAATTCATTCTTTTGTATGTACTTAATTACAAATGTAGTCATATTTATAGCTTACACAAAATTAATCATAATAGGATAAATCCAATTTATCAATTAACAAACCATGAGTGCTTGTCTACATTGATGAACATGGTCCACTTGTTCATAGCTGTGATTTAAAAAATGCATCTCTGAACAGAGAGCTCTTTCCACTTTCAGCCCAAATTACAAAGATAACAATTAAAGGATTCTTAAAGAACCCTTGATTTTCATGGCTTCCATAAGTGGGAGTGGTGTACATGAGCGAGCATTTAGATAAGGCTGTGAACAAGTTCATTAGCACAGTTAGCTAGCTAACACACACCATTCCCAATTAGCCTAGAGGAGAGCAAGTGGGAGAGAATGAGAGCGACTGAGTCAGATTCCTATCACCGCTGCTCTCTGAAAACGAATAGAATAGCATGACACGCTATCTCTCGAATCAGCGACTGATTGTGAAACACCCGTGACGAGAAATGAACACAAGACAGAAGATCAGTGTGCCGATTTGCTTAAGGACATACTTGTAGAGACGAGGGGAGAACAAGGGAACTTGCTGGGTGTTCCACATCACAGAAGCAGCACTCTGTACAACAGCTATCAGATTAATAGTGACTCATTCAGAGACGCGTCTCTGCTGTTCGTCACAGAGAGACAATCAGAGGACAGGAGGCCATTGCGGACGGCACTTGACATGACTTTAAAAAAAAAAGACAAAATAAAGAAAAAAGTTCAATTACAGGAAGTAGATTGTAAAGGCTTTTGTTGTTACACAGCAAAAGGGAAACGGTATAGAGTTGCTTCAATAGAGTCACGAAAGCAGGTGAGCATGTTCCGAGTCAGCCCACCTCATTAAAAGGCTTCACTCTCTTTTTCTGCAATGGCCATTACACATCCTATTCAGATGCAGACGCGGGGTGATTAAAATTTATCTGTTGGTGATCATAATCACAGCTGCTTAAACTTAAGCCAAAGAATCACAAAGAACTTCTGAATGCTGAACTATCTGAACATTTACAAAGAGATTAAAGGGTAGACAGTCTCCAACTAAATAAATTTGCTTTTAATCGCTTCCAACGGGAAGTCATGTCATTTCAAATGTGTGTATCTGATTGTCTGATTACTCCTTTATTCAAATTATAACATGCCCATCTGACTTTTGCAGCACAATGGGAAAAATTAAAAAGGGAAATGACCTTTCATTGCAGCCATGATGAGAGAGAGAATGGCATTATTATGCACCAAGATTAATTTTTATGCCTACTCTGTGCTGCCCATTGAGAAAACACAGTTATGGCATTCATGCCTCATTGTATGCAACTCTTTAATTGGTTACTGCATCATTTAGGTGTGGAGAAACAAGCTGCTAAGTTATGACTTTTTGCAAACAGGAAACACATAGAAAATCTTCCCCTCTTAATGCAGGGTGTCACATACGTTTATAAAAAAAAAAAACTAAAAATGTGGCCAGAAAAGAGACGTTTGGCCATATTTAAACCCACCAGTGTTGTTTCTAGACTGCACTGTACATGTGAATGTTTGGAACAAATGCAGGCCATGCAGTGGCAAATAAAGTCTGATGATCCAAGTATTTTAAAGATATCAGAGGAGGTAATGATCTAAAGGGATAGCAGTCACTATAAAGCTCCCATAATGTAAATCGAAATTCAATAATGACATATTTTTTTTATCATTTTGTCTGATTTGTATTTTACTTTTTGGATGCTTTTTTCTTGTTTGCTGACTAGTAAGCTTGAGCAACACAGCATGAAGCGTGAGCACACTTTGAAGACAGATATGTTTGATAGCATTAGTCATCGAACTTTGGTACGTTTTTTTTAATTTATTTTTTTTTGCTTTTTCAATGAAAATTAAAGGTGTTATTTTACACAATCTGTGCAGAGTTATATTGTTTTCTTTTTGCCAATTTCAATTTTGAAGATGCAAAAGTTCCTTTACTCAGAGCTAGAAAAGCAGTCCTGAAGTGTTCAAAGAAAGCATCCTATATTAGATTAGCATAAGGACAGTTTGCTGCTTCCAAAACTATTTTTACAGTAAATAAAACCTTGTTTCTGTAAGTTGCATGCAACCAGACCTTGTGGCATTTCTTTTGTTTTCTGTAGCACACTTTAAAATACAGTGTTCTGATAACTTGAACCCACTGGTGCTTTAGTAAAACATTAACTATGCATCATGTCACACATCTCCTTCTGTGCAGTTTAGCTGTTTTTACTACATGCAAAAGACACTTTGCTTCCAACATTCACTCCAGTCGCCCCTCTCATCCTTGGATCTGCCTGTCCAGCAGTGTGTTTCTGAGCCTCTAATTCTCATTCTCATGTCTAAGTGGAAAGGGGAAAGCATAATTACAGTCAATCATACATTTAGTCATACTACATCCATCGCTGCTTTTCATAGCAGTATTTTTAAGCTCAGCATATTCTCGCCCAAAAGGTTTTTTTTCTCCTCCTTTTTTCCAGCATGTGATGCCTTCTTTTTTGTCATGGCCCCCATAGTTCTGAGCTGACCCCCTCAGCCCTGTCTCCTGACTGATCACAGTGATGGTTTATTACTGTCGTCGCAGCGCTCTTATCTTTAGCCAGCAATGCTCATTTCCTTCCACAGATTTAAATGCAAATGTGAAATTTAATGATAAATGCATTATCTGATAGGTGTGATAACACTGATTCCCTGTCAGTATAAAATACACACCCCAGGGGGCTTTGAGCGAGCAAGCACAACTTGCCCAAATCCACTTTTTTTCCTTCTTTCCTATCTTGCCTTTTTTCTCCCCACTTTTTTGTGTCAAACTCATGTACCTGCAATAAATTCTTGAGGTCATTTTTTTGCATTAAAGGGAGTGATATTTTGTGTGTTCAGCAGTGTGTGTTCAGGCTATTGCTGAGCCGTAATTGCTGTGCAACTATCTTGTTCAGTGTATTATCCATCACTTTGAGGGAGTTATTGTTGTAAACTCAGAAAAACTGCTTCGACAGTTGGTTGTTTCTGTCACTATTAGCTCAACATCCACTCTGAATGCATTTAAAGTGACTTGTAACATATTGTGTCAACTTCTGACCTATTTCTTAGTCTTCAGTTAATGAACGATGCATCATGCTTTGCAGTTAAGCTATAGGTAATGAGTGAACTGACACTGTAAGGCCCAATCCCATTTCTCATTCCTACCCCTACTTCTTGCCCCTCACTCCTTCAAACGGAGCTACAAGGGGTAAGAGTTAAAAAGTCAGCCCTACGAATTGGCACACCCCTTCAATGATCGCATACGTCATCAGTTATCCCCGCTGGTTTTTACGTAAGTAAGCGACAAGCTGTAGTCCCAAATCTGGAGAAAACATGCCGTCCACAACTGTGATAATCTCTCTTGCGTGGGTTGTTGACATCGTTTTAAGTTGCGGGAACATAATTTCATGACTCAAGTCACAAACACATTTCTTCATTACAGTTACAGGGTAACGTTAGCATTACATCCATTTAGTGAATTGCATTTACGTGCATGTTGTGTTCCATGATGGCCACAATCCAGAAGGCCAACAGCGAAGTTGTAAAAGTTTTATTAATAACGTTACCAGAGTAGATAAGCATGGTTCGCTACTGAACAACGCTAATGTCTAGAATGCTAACGCTAACATTACTGAAGCTTCAAAGTAGAACTAGCAACTTTTTTTTATTAGTATACATTTTATGAGATTGACCATTAGGCTACATATTGAAATAACGTTAAACTATACTCAACAACGGTCACAAAAGACTTTTCAATGAGTGGAGAAAATACACATTTGTGAACCTCTTCTGACTCGGCAGTAACCATCATGCCGTGAATTGCAAGGTATTCTGGGAAATTTTTCACACCCCTCGGTTTGAAGTGTGCTCCTGAAAAATCTTCATTTGAAGGGGTATATAGCCCTTTCACTTACCCCTTCCCCTTTGTCCTCATGGGAATTGGGACACCCCTACACGTGAACGTGCAAAACGTAGGGATAGGGCTAAGGGTGAGTTATGGCTAAGGGGTGAAATTGGATTCAGCCTTAGTATCTATTGTGAAGTGAAGTGGAATATAGTGAAGGTTTCTCTTACTTGGACCATCCCATTCCTCTGGCCCCACACCAGTAAGCCTGCTCTTCTCGCCTTGACCCTCCATCTCCAGCTCTCCCGATTCTCGATTGCCATCTTCCTCTCCTGCAAAGCAGAAAAGAACAAAAAAAAACCCCAATAACCTTAAGTCCAACAAAGCACAGATGACTCCAAAGTTAATATCCAGACAACTAACTAAATTAAGCCCTGCATTATAGACTGATCTGCCCCTTCATTGTGTAGCTTCTTATGGACTTTGAATAGTATCCCAGGAAGAATAATTTGGTTTTACAACTCTTTCCTGTAATATTTGAACCATTGTGTATGTAAAGCTTTGTATATGTACACTGAGTTCACCGGGCCCAGCTGCAAACTTTTGTGCAAAAGGAGTTCCCATGAGGGTTTGCAGGGACAGGAGGAAGTCCCATGGAACAGGAAGGAAAGCAATGTGTGTGAGAGAGGTGGCTATTTATTACCGTTTGATCTATTGTGGAGCGAGCTAGAATGTGTGTTATAGGATGTAGGGCTGATTTTCAGTGTCGAAGCTCACACAGACCGTGCTATGGGGCATTTGGGTATCTCACTCCAGGACATAAGTACTTAAAGACCTAGTTATACAGATGCTGCTTCGGTGTGTGCAGCGGTAACAACGGCAGCAGCTCTTGTTGAGCCCTCTTTGATGCACTTACTGTAAAATAAAATCTATTTTTGCATGTCAACAGCCAGCACAGTCTGCACTTAAAGTTTATAGGGACATAAATCAGTGCTTAGTAGGTGCCCCTAGTGTGATGCTCTAAATAAATCCAGTGTGGCTGACACAGTGGTTGCACAGTGGGCTTCCAAACTTCAGTAAGTTAAGAGCAAACCTGCTCGGGGCATGAAGTGGCGGTCGATAGTTTGTAGAGGAACATTTCTCTCACTTTTGTCACCACATCTTTTTCAACCCTTTGATGTTTGAAACCCAATACTGAATGGTCAAGGGCAGGCCAGCATTACCACCATGGATTATTACACTTCATACACTCTACAAGGGGAAAAAAGAAGGGAGGGATATGCAGATTAGCATGTGAATATATTTGAGGATGAAAAAGGCAACATATAGAATTAGAATTAGGCTTAAACGGGACATAATAAACTCACACCCATCACCAAAGATGATGCTGTTACTCTTTAGTTGTTTACCATAGCTGGATCTGATTTTCACCCCCCCAAAGCTTCCATAAAAAATAAGAAAAAACCCCCACATTTCTTAGTTATCACACTTCCTGTGACAACTGCCACGGGACACACAGTACTTCACTCCTGCGCTGTCCATCCTCAGTTAGGTTAATCTTCAGATCAAGCACACACACCATGCTTATTTAGCTTTTTTCTGACATGGCTCACTTCAAAGAGGCCAGCAAACATTGCCAAAAGGATGTCAGCTTTCTGCCTCCCTCTAAAATAGGAGATACATATGGAGGGAAAGAAGTGATACTGAAGGGAAGTCTTCAGAAACGTCCTACTTACAGTACATGAGGTCATTATGACCCAGTTTTGCTTATGCAAGTGTCTGCTTGGGCTGGCAGTTTTCCCTCTACTCTTCTTCACTCCCAGTATATTATCAAGGAGCCCACTCCACTAAATTCCCCCCACTATTTATTGTTGGGCCTGGAGAACCTCTTTAGCATACCAGGCTCGTATTATGATGAGGATAACAAAGGCGTGTATCAACAGTTCCTTCCAATGGAGCGGAGTTTAAAAAAAGCTGGCGAGATAACATTAAAGGCACTACCTTGATCTCAGGCGAACATGTTAAGCCCTGTAACGAAACGTATTGGAAGTGTTTAATTACAGCCCGGGAAATGAAGCTACAAGATGATTCCTTAATTAAGCAGTGATTAAGGATTTTCTGCCTTCTATCTAACACAGTTTGCAGAGCATTTTAAACACAATCGCCAAGGCAACCTCACAGGGAACATTGTCACAGGGCTTTGATGAAGTTTCCTGCACAAATGTCAGTTGGAAAAAAAAAAGGCACAGCAGTGGAAGAAGTGCTGGAGCTGCACTCCTTTGCTTACTGTGCACTTTGATAAAAAGCAGCTATTCAGAAAGATGTGGGGAGCTATTTTAATAATCTTAAACGACAGGAGAATTTTGATCTACGTGATATGAAAACTGATTGATTGAGGTGCTGTTTCATTCGCAGAGGTCCACTCTAAGTAATAGAGACTAAGCCTTGTTTCATCATTTGAAAGAAACCCTCTGCAGGCTTATCAAAGAGACAGATTGTCAATGATCATCCTCCACATTATCGACAAGATCATAATTTACATCTGGCTCAGGGTTCTTTCTCTGTGCATCCAAATGGATATATTTAAGGTTGAGTGAGAGAAGACTGAAGAGAGCAGAAGAGACGGGGAGGGATGGAGAGGCGAGGAGGCCTGCTGGGTTCTGGGTTGGCGGGCATGCAAGAGGAGCCAGTGAGCTGTTAAAATCAGCCCTATCGCTGCTCTATCAAAGGACAGCTCTCTAGCCAAATCGCAGTCACACGCAGCGTGCCACACATTCAGGTCAATAAGCTTACAGGCGATTTACACAAACAATTCCTCGAGCAAGGTAGCAACAAAGTCATATTGGCTTTTTCTCTCCCTTTTAGCATTGTCTCTGCTAAGAAAGCCCTTGAAAATGTCAATCTCTCATGTGCGACTATAAGAAGCTCAAAGCGCTCTAATCCTGACCACTGACTTTAAAAACTGGTCACAATTTACGAAAATGGACTATAAGTAATTCTGAAGTATTTGCAGCTCTACATGCAACTGACTTGTTGACAGAATGGCCACCCCACTTCCACTTGCCAGTGATTTTCAGGATGTTAGGAGCACAGCAGTGGTGGTGCGAGTCAGCTGATACTGAATATCTGGTTGTTGATGGAGATTGTGCTGCAACAGATGAAGTCAATTCTAGGCAGCAACCTTTTCCCACCAAAGTCAAGCATAGCTGTAAGACTTCTCTGCTATCTAAAAAATAGGATGGAATTACATGCAATTTGTGGCAGGCACAGCACTCCAACGGAGGGAGGCTATTAATGAAATGCCTCGCCACTGTCTCTTTAAATGCCAATAAATTCCCATCATTACAGAATCTGGCAGTTTTCCTCCCTGTCTGCAGCTCGGGTCTTTATCTCGCTCTGCCTCAGTCTCTGAGCATGTAGATCTGGCCCAGTTAGATTGTCATACTTAACAAACATTAATGATTAATTTCCTCCACTGAGTCAAATGGGGCTAAAGGGATGACTTGATTCATCTTATCGCACACAAATTAGCATTTCCCCATATTCTACAGCATCAACTGTGCATTAAAATTCCACATTTACCATTCTGGGCACTGGCAGCTGTGGTGAAAGAGCCAAGGAGATCTTCCTCTATGTTGCTAGAGAATGGGATGACTTCTGTCTTACACAAAGACTAATTAATTCTGCGACTCTCCTTGCTGCTACATGTCTCTTACTGAAGCGGGCCGAATTCTTCACTGTGAAGATATTTGAAGGGTCAAGGTGGAGTTTTTTTTTCCATTTTCTTTGTTAAGTCCAGAGCCTGCAGCACTGGCTATCAATCTCTACTTGTAAGTAAACATTTGCAATTAATGCACTTTAAATAAAACAGTGCAGAAAAGTTCACTTTAATTCAACGTATCCAGATACACAAACATCTGTTACAACAGAGTCGAGGTGAAAGAAAAGAGAAAAAAAGAATCATGTAATGTGACTTCCCCAAAACCGTTCTTACACTGAAGAAATGAGACACATGAAATGACATGTAAATTTACTGTCAGAGCTCAGAAAGGAAGTCATTTGTCACCAGACAACACTTGGAGCGCTCAAAGGGAACAGCTTGTGGCAACACCCTGCGCTGAACTTCACAGATAGCCAACAATAAAAAGACAGAGTGAAACAGCAAGGTGAAATTTCACAATTTCAGTAAAAAAAAAAAAAGAAAAAAGACACCAACACAAATGGCATCTTTCTTACAATTATAGAGCTCGAGTCTGTCACCGGGATAAATCTTTGCTGTGGAGTGCATGTGTTCACCTGTGGGCTCCTGAGGAAAAGAAGGCCATAAATGTGAAATTGAGAAGTTGTTTGGGGAGCAAGTAAAATTCTTGTTTAATCACAAGAGAGAGGCCAGGTTTTTCTTTAGATAGCTCTTTTTCTCCCTCCCAAAGAATCTGAAAGGTAGACAGGCCTCCTCTAAAATGCTATGTATATTAAAACCGTTTATTCTTTGCTGTTAATTTCCAGCTTGTTTCCAGCTGCTCACATCTTTTGACTTCTACGATGCAATGCTGCTATTATTGCAGAGGATCACGTCAATTAGTCACTTAACCTTGTTGCTGCCATTCTGTTGTGTTTTGAACTGAATCTTTTCAGGCTTTAAACATAATGATGTCACAGAGATGGCTTTAAGAAACATTTTAGGGGGTTTAGAAGAACGACCACTGGTTCAGGACTAATAGGAATGCCGATAGGATCTTATAAATCTAACGAAAGCTCCAGGTTTTAGAGTCAACTATCACCAAATACAGAGGTTCCTCAGTCTCAGACCAAGATGGGACGTCAAGGTGCTCTGCACACTTATCTGGGGACTCCCTTTTCTGCAAGGGTAAGGCAAATGGCTGAGTCTTTGGTGGCATTCAACTTCTTGACCTTTGCGCCTTTAAGCGGCTTTGCTACTTCACCGCACTCTGATCAAAGTTAATAAGTGCTTCATATGTTAATGAAAATTGGTACCCCTCTTTGTGTTCCTACAGCTTTTTAATACCTATTATAGACTGAAACTTTTAATGGAGGTTTTAGGTCCCCCTGACAAGCCCATTTCAGAGAGTGACTACACAGATACAAGGCTAAGCTAAGACCAGAGAGTCACTGCTCAGTGGAGGAACCTTACACGGGAGACCTTATTCTCCGGGAAGCAGCAGAAGATAAAGGCCATGGGATGAGTGGCTGCTTTAAAACCCACGTTCAAGTCCACACAGGGCTAATTACAGCATGCCATCACATTTGAGAGGGTTTAGTTAATCAAGGGATGTGTGTGGGGGGGGGGACTCTCTTTTTCCTCCTATAGTCGAGGAATAACACAGTTAAACCATTTAATGCCGCCAGGATTGCGTCCTGTTTAAATCACGGCAGTTCCACATAAGTGGGGTAAATTTAAGCCACTATGACATTAGTTTTTAAACAGATCTAATTGAGGAAGGGATCATGGGGAAAATGGCTACACCTGAAGATTGCGGAGAATATTCCACTTGGAAAAAAGAAATAGCGGCTAGTACATCATTTGGGTCTTAGGAAGCAATGGAAGACTTAGCTACTGTAGGCTTAGATAACAGAGAAGTACAAAAAAATCTGACTGGTAAGGCTTGTGCGTGACAAGGAACTGATTACAAGCGGCCACAAAAAGTAGTACTTGACGTTAGGGATTGCTATGTCGCGTTGACTTTACTCATAAACATGGAAAGGAGATTTAAGCCTCACTACCTCACATGGTTTTATCCAAAACAAAGGGAGTATAGAAAAAAATGGTTGTGACAAAGCTCTTTGAAGATTTTCCTTTTCCTTTTTGAGAAGTTGTACTTTTCTTCTGGCCGTTACTGCCACAGCTCCATCTATTTCATAGCTGCTGGGTGATTACAGGACCATGCATTGTACTTTGAAGTTTGTTGTAAGGACGCATTACGCAGGAGACAAAGGCTAAAACAACCGAGGCGTTGCTCGTAATTGCAATTTCTGAACAATTGTGCCATTCAACTTTCACCAAAGAACAAAAGGAAAAAGAAATTATTGATACGATTACCGGGGCATAGCCTACCTGAAACATGAAAGATGAATTTTTTGTTGAATAATGTAATCCCACGAGGCACATCAGTTTAGAAGTGTGAAGAAATAATACTAAACAAATTTCCCTTTGAAAGGAAAAAGAAGAGACAGACATTCAAAGTGTTGGTTCTTCATTAAAAAGTCAAATTTCTGGCATCCCGGTGCCAGTAGGAGCGGAGACACCTGGGGTAGCAGCAGCCACGCGACCGGAGGGGAAGAAGAGGTGGGTGTGGGTGGAGGCGTTAAAGGTGTTTGGAGGGGAGTACAGGGAAGGGGGACGCGGGACAATTCTGTCATCTTCACACTGTAACCCGAAGCAGACCGCAAATTAGCTCCTGTGATGGCAAGGTGTGACTGAAATGAAACAAACATACAAAGAGGTAATCTAATTGAATTGGAGTTCAAAGAAGACTCGAGCGCGTTTGGCAACGCCGAAGCGCTTTATAGTGCTGGACCTCCGAGCAGTAGCAGGTGCTGCTGAGCGTTTGCTGGGCTTCAGCTTCGGCTCAAAGAAGAGCCCACGCTCTCCAGTGCATTGGTGCGCCACAGCAACACCTTCACAGGTCTATCACAGAGGGAGAGCCAGTGTTGCTCATGCCATCTTCCTCTCAGATCAAACCACTGCTCTTGGGTGGATTGCGGGGATCAAATATCAAAATGGATAACTTCAACGTCCGGCAGCAACGCAGGAGAAATCCTAAAGTGGATTCAAGTCCTGCCAGGCTTGATTTGAACATGCAGAGATGTAATTGGCTGGGTATTTATTTTTTTTCTATGCTTGGCACCAGTTAGGGGAAACATATTGTCCCGTATTAGATATCAGAAAGAGCACAGTCCTGCGCTTGTGGTGAACAACTTTGAGAGTTTGGGTGTCCTTACCTTTGTTGCAGAAGTACTCCATGTCTTCACAGCCCATGTTCTCGCTCTCAAACTCAGCCGTGAAGTTCTCTTCCACTGAGAACTCATCTTTGGCCAAGTGCTCGCTCTCCTCGGAGACACACTCCTCCTCTTCCTCCTCCAGGCCATCCTCCAGAGGACCTGAGGGAACACACACACACAGAAACAGGTTTGAACACTGACACACACATGCAGAATGGAGATTTTCAGCAGTTTCATCACTTCCTCCAGGCTTGTCTTTGCCTCTTTTGCTCCTTTACTCAGATGCCGCTCCGAACACAGCTGCACGAAGGCTCGCATGTTCGGCTCGGGCACAGATAAAGCCACGTCAATTAACAGATTATTTCACCAGAACATTTTCAAAAAGTCTCTCCACTGTGGCTCTTGAAAAAAAAGCCCTTTGTGACTGTGTGTTTCTGCAAAACACGTTGACATGCAGCCAAGGTGAGCGCTGATGTTAATCCTGCTACCTGCAAAACAAAACCTCACACAAATGGGGAGGGAGGGAGGGGGAGACGAAAAATCCTTTCCAGACTTTTTCTACGAGCATCAGCACGGAGGAAGGAAAGAAAATACTTTTATTAATTTGTTAGCCTTATCACAGGGTACAATGTTGATTTTCCATTTACATTCTATGCCTCCGGGTAATACACCAGTGCAATCTTAAAGGAGACACTTTTCCGTGTGATTAATTCTCTCCCCCTCTGTGCAATATTATTTCTTTAAATCTAAATGATTTCAGAGTTTTGCTTGTAGCTGTACATCTCTTTTGGTATTTGCATATTACCATTTTTGCTTCAATCAAGGCTGCTGATGGAATTACTGTACTGCTACCTGAATTGTATTAGTTCTGAAAAACATCTCACCCGGCATTTGAATGTTATTAAGATAATGTGGATTTCGCACACCCCTCTGTCTCACCGAAACATGTCTGCACTGTCTACATGGGAATTACCAAAGAAAAGAGGGAGCAAAACACTTCATGTTTAGCAGTTAGTTCATGTAGGAAATAAGGCACAAACAGTGAGTAGGAATCTTGCAGCACATTCGTAAAAACAACGTCCTTTTTGACTTTTTGTTTCAAGTAAATAATTGTGTCAGAACTGGTGCTGTCCTGCCAGTTCAATAGTGATTGTATCGCTGCTTTAGCTTGTCACGTATGAGCTATGTTGCAGCTTCTTGTGCATCATTGCAGGGCTCAGACAGAGCACACTTGTTTCCTCTCCACTGTTTGCTTTATTGTAGCTGGAGTGAAACCCCTCAGCTTTAATAAAGCCATAATTTCAGCTCAGAAAGTGGGGCTGGTGTGCCTCTCCTGTTTCTCTTTCTTCCCCACTCAGAGAATCATAAAAAGACCCCCCTGATGTCCACAAACTGCTTGCTCTTTTCATTAGTATTATAAATTACCTCTTTGTAGAAGCCAACATCTGCAGGAAGCCCAGGACATGAAAAGAATTAGCGCACAGATCTCTAATAGACACCGCACAGGCCGAGTGGCGCTTTTTAAATTAGGATACAGTTTTATGATCTTATCTGATGCCTTCTGCTGATTCGCCGAGGAGTGAAGTGAGGCGTGAAGTGACTCGATGAGTCTACCATCGCTTAAGATGATACTGAGAGATAAATATCAGAGTATCAAGGGGAGGCTGGATGACTGGCGTTAAAAGCTTCTGCTAAGGCAAATGAAGACAGTGTGAAAGAAAGTGGGGGGGGGGGGGCGTGAGGGTGGGGGTGGGGGGGGTCCATTTCTATACACCCGGTCTGCACACATTCCATTCCACAGCTGAATGAGCACCTCGTTTACAACTAAATGACTCTTCCTCTGTTGCTAGCAAATACAGCAGCACTATTGCACCACAGAAAATAGACCTACAGTGTTGTGCGATAATAAGGGGTAAAGAGAGATTAAAGATAAACTTCATGGTCAATAAGACACAAAGATTAGCTAGATAAGATGAGATAGAATTGAGGTTTAATAGACTCAGAATAAGAGCATCTCACTTCCCCACTCACAACAGATAGTAACTAAATGGAGCTTTTTTCTACTGGAGGCCTTCCTGAATATGGAGAAATGAAATTTCCCTCCCAGTCTGGGACATTAAAGACTGCCTGATGGCTACTTCTCGAGGGCTACGTAGATTACTTAAGTTTGTTTGCATCCTCACATGTTTAGTTTATTATACAGTATTCATTGCATGGAGAGACCTGAAATTATTTCAGAGACAGCGATGATAAGAATAATGACTTTCTAAACGACCAGCACCACACTCCTAACTCATTTTCTGATAGTGGCGTTCCTGCTATATTTAGTTGTGTACTGTTTAAAATCCTGTCACATTCTCTGTGTGACCCACGCTTGTTGGTGCATTTCTATAGGGTCTGCTGAGGAACTGGGCCAGGAGAATGTCTACTGCTTCCACCCGCTCTTATCAGGCCCACTCTGGAGTTCAGATGGCCAACGACACCGGGCGAGAGAGCGCCTGCATTTCGCTTCGCTGGGGAAAACAACACAGTGTGCGTTCAGTAAGCGGTCATTCCTCACAGACTTTTGATTATGGGGCCAAGTTTGAAGCGCAGCTGTTGTGTTGTGTAAAAAGTGCAAAGCGGTGTTTATAGGGGACATTTTCAAGTTCTGTTTATCAGAAGACAAACAAGCTTTTAAAGGAAGGAAAGCAAATTGTGATTTGGTGAGACAAAACATATAATGAGACAGAAGTGCTTGAGGTGTGCAGTATTTTTTTTGTGTGGCTTGTTTTGTTCTCTCTATTAAGGTGATGCTATTGTATACACACACATTCATGCTGCAATATGCTTCATAACAGGTGGAAGCTCATTTATTGATCATCACACCTTTGATTGTTTCTTTAGAAGACTTTGCTCAAAATCTGGTGAGAAAAAAACCATGTATTAACATTTTAATGCAAATATAAACTCCCTAAAAACATTTCTTTCACGTTGTATCAGCCAAAACAGCATTACATCTACATCCAGAGGTCTTTCACTGTGCACCGAGCTGGGCAAGAATGCTTGTTTTTCCAAGCAAACAGAGTTTTTTGGATAAGAAATTCAGTCTTTAAATGATAACTACCTGGCAAAATGATAGAAAAATTCAAATATAAATAAATTAAGACTCATTATATAACATTTGACGGGACTGGTTCCCTTTACAGGTATAAACAGGAAGGGTCAAGATAACTATAAAGGGGTCACAATTCAGACACCCTTGGTAAAACAATATAATTAAAACTGTTTGGGATGAAAAACTAATCCCTGAAATTATCATTAGCTGCTGTCATGCAGCTTTAAGCCATCCTGCCATTATTTCATCTACTGTCATCTCTGGAGAAACACTAGATTTGCCAAAAATCATCCCTACTCAGAGTGATATGTGTGGGATTTTAGGAGGAAGTTTCAGCACAGCGCACTCTTTCTGAACTTCCTCTCAATCAGGGTCAGTGTCCAGGTATCCCCGCATCCTGGCAGCTCTGTCATCCACACCCTCTGCCCTCAACTGTATCATCCACATTCATCAGACTCTTCTCTGTCGACTACTGAGAGAAATCTCAGCCCTGTTCAAACAGTCATGCAGCAGGAGCAGCCAATGCTAATAGAGACATTGGTAGCTGAATGCAGGTTTGATCACAGTGGCTCTTTTGTTCATGGCATGGCCTCTGTCTGATAGGGATCGGCCATGCGGAGTGGAGCTCCGGAGAGGGATATGGTAATGCCCCCACTGAGTCTATAAAATGGGGTGATACTCTGAGACCATATGATGGACAGAGGATTAATGAGTCACGGAGGAAGGAAAGCAGGGAAGAGAGGAGAGCGAATAGGTGGAGGAATAAGCATATCTTTCAGGAAAATACACCGCACTAGACGCTGTATCTCAGTGGACTAAAACAGAATATGGAAAAACACACACACACATACAGATGTGCCCACCTTGCCTCCAAAGCTCACACTTTAAAAGAAGAAAGAAAGAAGAAAAAAAAAGAGCTCTAAGGAAATATGTGTGTATGTGCAAAAACTGTATGAGTGACTGCTAATTTCATGGCATGCTTTTTCAACCGTCCGCAATGTGGGGAGCTTGTGGTCGGGCTGTGATAGCGATACCTCACATTATCAGCAGACTCCACAGTGTGATGTGTGGATCACAAACCCAGCCTCCTCTATAGCTCTCTAATTAGAGGTGAGGTAATTGAATCTGACAGAACAAAGCAGCAGATCTCTATAAGCATGGAAATCATTTTTGCACCCACCTATACAGTTTTTCATCCAAAATGTCCATTGAAAATGTGTCCAAGCTGGCCTGGGGATAAAACGTAGCACCTGAGACTAAACATGAATGCATAATGCAGCCCTAAAATCCAAACAGGGCCACACGGTTCAACCCTTGCCAACTCCACTCTTCGTGCCCAGGCCTTTGTGCCAAACCCTGATGCTGGGGCCTTTCCTTAGTTTTGGGTGGAGATATGCAAACTTTTGCAGCAGGGATGTTACAAAAAGAGAGAAAAAAGCTACTTTTTTTATGTCGCAAGATGCTCCGAGGCAGGTAGCTTTATATACACATTAGTATGTTTACCCCCAGAGCTGGACAAAGAATAATAATAAAAAAAAACACAATGGACAAAAAGTTTAAGGGTGAAAAGAGAAAATAAATAAGAATTGTAGGATAGGTTAGGAAAGCTGTGGAAAAAAAGAAATGAGAAGGAGGAGAAAGTGCAGATAGGCAAGAAGAGACTGGGGGCCATACTCTCTCCTCAGCTCTAATGACCTTTGGGAAGCAGAGGGCTCCCTCAGCCTTAGAGGAGACTTGGTGTATATGTTACAGGGCTCAAGCTTCTAATTTAATCCTTGATCACTGTAATGAAATAGATAGCATTTATGCAACTCTTAATAGCTTCATATGCTACAGGAAGCCTCAAAGGAACATTTTATTTCAAACGTCCCTTTTGAGGCGGAAAAATGTAGCAAAAAAAAGGGACCTTTTTCTGACGTGCACACCCTGTGATCAAACTCAATGTGGAGCAAATGCTGCAACACAAGTCAAAAGTAAATTACCATTCGTATATTGTCTGTGAATGACTGTTTTGTGTGTCAAGTTGTGTGTGTGCGTGTGCTGGGAGGAGCGTTGGAGCAGCTTCACTGGAGACTGATGTGTTCTCAGAGCTGCAGTCTGTGACCAAGAATAAGCGATGGCATTGTTTAACTTGATTTTCCGGTTGCTAAGCAATGTAATTCTCATGATTAGAAATGGCTGCCTTCCTAAATTCGGGCAGTTACAATCAACAGTCAACAAACTGCTTGAAAACTCAGTGCCGACGCTCATCTGGAAATTGTGGTGAAGGGGAAGGAGGGGGGGGGGCACACACAAACACGCACACACACACAAAATTAACACACTGCTACTTCTGTGAGGCTGCAGGGTAAAAGATGACACGGCAAGTAAATGTGATGTGATGAAGGCATGCGTTTAGATGCTCCCTATGTTTACATTTCAGCTTTGTGTAGCAATTTGGACCCCCCCATCCCCAAACCCCACCCCGAAAAAAAAGAAAAAAAAGTTGTTTTTAAAAAAAAAAAAAAAATCAATGCTCTCATTTCGCTGTTAACATAATTCTGGTCGGGTATCTTACTCCAATCAGACACAACGTTGGATCCCAGCATGTTTTCAGAGTTGCTAAGTTCTGTGTTGTTGCGCCCAGTGTTCCTGTCTGGACCGTTGAAGGGGAATAACATGCTCTCACTTCTTTATCCAATGAATTTGAATTGGAATGGCATGAAAACATGCTGGCATTTGACTATGCCATTAAAATGCTGGAGGCACCTCTGAGCATGCCCGAGGGCTTCAGCAGATGCCAGCCGGTTCCTCTGTGGAGTTAGCTGGGTCCTGCTTCACTCTGCTGACTTTCCTCGCCTCTCTAGGAGTTTGCAGAAACAGACGCGCGCGCACGTACAAGCGGACAGCAATGCAACATGGAGGCCACGAGAGCCACCGAGCCCATTCTGCCTAGTAAAACAGACTTAGTTAATGCCCATGTCGACGAGCAACATTTGCTTTGTATCTGCGGTGACGGGATTAAAAAGCGGGTAAATTGGACAGTACGCCTTCCTGTTGCACACGCTGAGTGATTTATTAGTGTCATTCAGCTACTTATAAGGAAATATAAGTTAACCATGTGCCTGTACACTGGAGGTGACAGCTGAAACAAAGCAGGTAAAATATGTGTGGTCTTAATTACTGGTTTATAAGCAAGCTTTTCACTACAACGTTCACTTTTAATGAAGCCATTGAGTGAGGCTCCTCCAGGGAGCTATCATGGTTAAGTGGGGGCATCCATCTTCAGCCATTCGCTCGTTTGCAGATGAGTGGAGGCTCTGTCTACAGCACGCTCACCTCATATTGGCTCACTTTATCTCCACTAAGTAAAGTCTGTTGGAAGGTGCTAACAGTGGCAAGAAACGACTTTTCTCTAGTAGCTGTGATGAGGCTGAGGGAGTTTTCCTCCTGTGGAAGAATGAAGCACTCGACTGTCTCCTATAAGCACTTCTTCAGATGCTGCTGTTCAACGTAAAAAGCCAAAAATATTCATCACATTTACTGGACTGCAAGCCTGGAGGGGCTGGAGTTGCTGCCTGCAACAATTAGCTTTTAGTTGAGAATCCTTTCAAAGAATTTAAAAGGACGCCTGATTACTGCATCAAATAAAGGAGATAAAAAATATTCCTCCATCAAGGAATTTCTATGAAATGGATATATCTAAGATGTCAATTTCATTTCAGTATTGTGGGGATGGGAGGAGGGAGGGTTGCTTTAGCAATAAATTCTTCATTAATTCAATTCTAATTTGCCTCTGGTTCCTATTTCTACTATTGATAGTTCCACTTCTTAATACCCCGGATAAGGGGGAAAGAGAATCATTGCAATAAGTCGGCGGAGACTGTGTGCGGCAGATAGGATCTAAATATTACCAATGCCAAAAGAAGTGTGAAGTCTGATGAACATTTCAAAAGAACAATTCTTTATGGATCAACTAAATCTTTTCCACTTTTTAATTAAAAGTAAAGAAAATAGAAGTTAATTATCCTGTAAAGATTAGCTGGTGGGCATCTTTCTGTAAATTAGTTCTAATTAAAAGGAAATTGTCAAATGACATTCAAAGCACTGTCCTTTAAAACACAGAGCGAGATGGGCTTTTTCTCCTCCACCCCCACCGATCTGGCCATGTGCTTCTTACTGGACAATTAGGATTCTGCCTGTACTTCACATTACACACACACACACACACACACACACACAC
>JBAMIG010000006.1:22886054-22910163 GCA_037177335.1 Kiunga ballochi | reverse complement strand
CTGTCTCCAGCTAGAAGCCACATGGGCCCATCCTCATCTGTGTCTATGCCTCCAACACACACACACACACACACACAGTAGCTTTCCACAAAGCCTTAGAGACAATGACTCGCGGAACCTTCCTGTTTAAGGATAGCTGTCAGAGGATGATGGCTCCGATTCAACACTGCAGCAGGTTTGCACAGAGCTCCCTGATAAAACGAACAGGGGAAAAAAGAAGGGAAAAACCTCCACTCTCCCCTCTCAGTTTCTCCTCCCCTTTCTATGTGTGTGTCTCTGTCGTTCTCCCATCCCTCTCCCTCCACAGTTCAACACTGATTTGACTGCTAGCATAATTTTGCAGAGGAGACTATTTGCAGATGCAGCAGAGTTATCAATCCGAACAGACACACAATCCGGGTCCAATGTCACTTCTCCTCATTATGTTAATGGTTAATACATGCAAATGAAAACATTCCGGCAATTTGATTTCTTTGAAGATAGTTTGCATATTGTCTTAGCCATAATGATGGTACACTTTCTCCCCAGCTTCGATTTATGCAAGGCTAGTTAGTTCATTTTTATCAGCTCTGAGTTCATTTCTAGGGCTACTGGAATGTGATTTCCCCTTCCCCTCACTATTTAGCTAATTAGGATTCAGGTACCATAAGCAGATTTTTCACGCTATTGGTGTTTTTCTTAATTAAGAAACAAATGAATTCTCCCCAGCAAAATAGATGGAACAACGGGATAGGGTGCCAGGGGCCAGATGCAGCGCTTCTTAATTAGAAGTCACTCCATTGTCTGAGGTTTTTTAATGAAGCCCCAATCTAAATGGATATCAAAAAAGCTTCTAGTGAAAGAAAAAAAAAAGAAAGAACACACACTCACTCACACACACACACCGGCCATTTAAAATAATAAGGAAATAAAGATAATGAAAGACAATAGATATGTACTGGCAGCCCTGGCTCACACCTCTAGTTTAGTGCATTTGGTGCTCTCGTCACCTCTAGATGAGCCCTATTAAAACAACTCGATCCCTCGCTGACCCCCGCCTGCCTGCAGCCATTTCTAATGTTCTGCCAGGCCAACACACTCTTTTCAACTTCCCATCAAAGGTGGAAGTTTCATTATCCCGTGGATGGCTATAAACTATTTCTAAGAATTGTCGCACCCCTCAACTTCCTGTCTGCTGGTTTGAAGAAAACAGTGGCGGTCCCCACTTTTCATATCAGTCGCCATTCACGACAGGCTGATGTTTTGTACAAGGAGGCCAAATGCAAACTTTCCGATTGGCTGGAACCTATGCTCACCTGAACAACAATTATGGATGAGAAAAATAGTGGTGTGCAACTAGATTAAAGCACCATGAACGACTGGAAATGTGCGATGGTGAGGTCAATAACGATGACGAAAAGTTTGTATTAGGAAATAAATGACGGAGTTAAGGTAGCTACTGCAGTCGTGGCTTAAGACGATAACATCACGGCTGCTTTTGACTGAAATAAAACCCGAAGCATGGCCATATGTGCTGCCAACCCCATCAGTTCTCCTTCAGACAGAATGGCTTAGGAGCTCCCAGAGGATGGGCTAGTGCCCACTGATACGAGCCCAGCTACCATCTTGTCCAGGCCAAGCATCCCCACACCCAGAGGCTGTGCCATCAATGCCATGACTTGTGCCAGACTGGATCCCACCCAGCAATCCATTTCAAAGGCTTTTTTTTTATGGATCAGGTATGCAGTGTGATTTTCCTTTCCCTTTGTAATGTGCCGTGTCAAAGGCGAGCAAGGCTGACTTTAAAGTCATATACGAGTTTTTTCTGCCTTTCATTTGGGAAGGAGACATAATTGATTTCTGACTTTCCAAATGTCAAGTTGGATGAGATTAGAAAAAAAAAGGGCAAAGTCCTAAAAATCAATCAGTAGTATGGACACGTTGATCTGGACGCCGTTCAGTTTGGTGATTCTTATTTACAGTCAATGCTATCATCAATCAGTAGCTCCTTAAGTATCAACACTATCTAAATCGTTCCCAGGGGGATGATTTGTACGCTCAGAGCAAAAAACAATGAGAATCATCACTTCTTATATTTTGTGCTACAGATGGAAGTTTGCTGACTGAATCCAACGTATTATTGGAGTAAAAAGGATTTCAAAACAAAACCTTCCTATTTTCTATTTTTTATTAAAAAAAACCCACTTGTATTTATCCACAAATTACCATAATCCTCTGGATGTTCACTCGTGTGCTCTCTGTCATTCAGAGCATTACTTGTTTATTTATATCTGTGAATGAGATTAGAGGGGAAGATTACTCTGCACAGACGTATGAATAGTGATCAAAGACTGCAGGATAATGTAAGTCTTCTGGTGATTGCTCAGCTTTTTTTTTTCTTTTCCAACTCCACCGGTGCTGCATAAGAACAATACAAGTGGCTGTGCTCCATATAGTGTGACAACAATAACACAAAATCTGCAGGGAATGAAATGCATGTAAACACTCCAATCAGCACACAGCACACTGGCACATAGTGGCCCTTGATAAAGGAGCAAAAATGAGCTTTGAGCCTGACAGGGACTGCAGCAAAGTGGACATAATATTCAGTTTCAGACATGTTAGATTCTGTATTGGTACAAATAAAACATTTCACAGCCCATGTGCTTTGTAGATGAGCAACAATAAAGGATTACACCCATTAGAGTATTCTAAAGAAAATGGGATTTCTAGTCTGTATGAAAGATTTTATGATAGCGAGAAAGTTTTAATTGATTTATTTTCTTGTATATCTGTGCTGCAAAGAAGTAGTGTGGACCAGGACACAGAAACCTGTCGCTCACATGCAGAAAATAAAGAAAAATGAGCCTTTAAAGAAAAGAAGAGACTCAAACTTGCATAAAAAAGCAGCTAAGCGCATCAACCTGCAGTTTTGACGAAGAAACTTTGCAAGGAGAATTTATTTGCAGCTGCAAATGAAGGGATGGATCTCAGAACCAGTTGGCTAATTATTTATCCTGCTGGTTTTATGGCTCTCATTAATTTCCCTCCCCTCTCTCTTTACCTTCTATTGAAAGTCTGAAGTCAACCTGCATCTGGTGCTGATAACGCTGGGGTCTCAGCAGCCTCGCAGCCTTCCCTCTAACCCACCCACACACACCTCCACCAGAGAAAAAGAACAGCTGTTTTTTGTACACATTTGATTCATAATGCTATAAGAAATAAATAAAAAATCTGTGCTGCAAATCCACAAAGATGCACCGACACACATAGGACAACATGCTGCGCCACAGTTTGGGAATAGGTTAGGCTTACCTATTAATTCTGCTCAATGATGGCAAAAATTGAGGGGTAGAAGAAAAAAGAAGGGTATTTATAGCTGGCGATGAATGTAGTGTGGGATTTTGTTTTACTTGCCACTAATGAAGACAACCAACTTGAACCAGATTTAATAGAAATAAAGAAAATATCACTTATTTTTGCTCTAAAAACAGAACAGGTGTCCTGACACTGGTATCAATCATCCCCTCTTATTAATGAGAGAAATAAGAAAGAAAGAATAATTAGCTGGTGCACGGTTGAGTGAACTGGGTTTATTTTTCTGGCTCTGGACACACCTTTCCTATTTTCTCCCTGTCATACCCACTATCTAATCTCTCTCACCCTCTGCCACTTGTTTTTAAAGGAGGAGGGGGTGAATAAGATTGGCCAGTCCTTACTTCTTTGGTGAGATCACACCCCAGCAGGTCTGAACTAAGGCTATCTGCCACTCCTTAATGGCCCAGTCTGGCTTCTCACACCCTCCGACTCCCCCTCCATCACTGCCCACCTCCTTTTTTTTTTCACCCAAAGCTGTCCATCACATTCACCCTCTGCGACAACAATGAACTGCAATCTTCCCATATGCAAGGGCCTCGTCGTCAACTCACCAATGTACCAAACACCCAATTTAAGCCATTTCTTCCACGGAGTGAGCAGATAGAGACTCCTCACTGGTCACACTTTCAAAAGCAACAGAGAGACACAGTGGGCGAGAATTGCTGAAAAGCAAATATTGTGGACTTCTGCTGACTTCAAACAGCAGTCAGATGGTGCAGAATACCTAGGCAGTAAAAGACACACCACACAAGAGACAAGGCCTGAAAAAAAAACTTTTATGTTTGTCTTTATGGGAACCCAGAGCGTTCATTTCTCTTCTACTATGCAAAGAGAAGTAAACACGGCACTCTCTGCAGGCTCATAAAATTGGACATTTCTGAGCGGAACGGCCAGCCCTTTCTTTCTTCTGTTTCAGAATTTAATATGAAACTTTGACGCCCCGGCATATTCTATATTTTCAAGAAATATGACTTTCATTTCATTCATGACACACATTTCATGCTCAATCCGTCACCGTCCACCTCCACATTTCCTTCAACCATGTTTGAAGTATTCACACAGAACTTTTTATTTTATGCAAACATTTGGAGATATGCACATGCAGGTTAGGAAATCAACACAAACATAAACAGAGAATATAACGGCTGTGAAAACTTTCTGGTTCCGTTGCCACCTTGTCCCAGTGATGCTCTCTTCCAGTCTTATTGGACTATCGGCGCTCTGGGGGGGTCATGGGCCTGGCTGGTCAAGATAAAGGAAAACCCTGATGAAATGAACCATGTGAGAGCAAAGAGGACTGCTCTCTACTGATGGAAGAAGCCCAGTCACTCTGAAAGGTGAGAGTGTAGCAGTGTGGTATTGACCCGGGTGACCCAGCTCACTGCTTGAACTGCACTGGTCTCTGTAACAGTCCTGTCTAAACAGGAGAGGACAGACAGCAGGCTCCTGCTGCTGTTTGGCAGCCAAAGCTTATCATTCCTATTATAAGAGCTCGTGTGATAATGTACATTTTATTATTAGCCTGTGATTAATTTATCTATCTGTACATTATTTGATAAATTGACACCACTGGGAATCGATCAAATTAGAATAATTCAAACCAGTCACATTATGAAAAGTAATATTTGTATAGGAGTATTTCTTCATATCAATACTTCTAAATTCTCAGCAAATAAGTTCCCCTAATAAAAAATTAAACCTTTTGTTTCAACAGTTTATCCAAGAAATCCAGATTAAGAGAATTCTGTGATTAAATTAGGCTCACATAAGAAAAGTTCTGATGTAATCTGTGTTTAATGCACAAGTATAAAGCTAAATATTCCATATTTGTTCTCTCTTTTTAAGTGCACAGATTGTTGCAAAACTACCATGTTTAAAAGTTTTTTTTAAATTTTTTCTGTTGAGTCGTTATAATTTATATTTTACATGAAAGAAGCGTTGCTCCCTCACTTTGTATGAATTATAAACATGTTAACTGGAAACAAGGTGACTTTTCCCTTCAGGAAAATGCTTCTTAAGATATTCTTATTTGATATTATGGACACTTTAGCTTAAGCTTTTGACTTTTGCAGGAAGAAAAAAAAATAAGAAAATGTTTCTTTGCTCTTTTCTTTTGGACAATAAAAAAGAAATATGTGTTTTTCTTTTAACAAATGCTTGAGATAAGATAAAATACGATAATATAAGCTGACAAAACTCAGAATCTGAAATATTCATATTAAAAAGCCGTTTATACTGAAACCAAGAGGAAGAAATGGCTCAGAAGGGTTATTTCCATAAATATTTGCTGAAAATGATTACGATCACTGTAAACTTTACTTTACCAAAAGGTAGAGCAGGTTGTAAAAGGGTTTTATCTGATATGGTTAACCCATCTGCCCACCTTCACGTGTCCTGTTGATGATGGGAATCCTCCTGTGATCTCAGTCTCATCAATAAACAACATGACTGAAAAAATGCACATCAGGCTGCCTATAAGCCACTTTTACCTGATCCATTCAGAGCTACATTTGCAGATTACACTCACCCATCTAATCAGTGCAAAACAAGAACAACCTGCAACACTATATCTCCATCACTGACATTTTTACATGTTCCTCACTTTCTGATCAAGCCGATGACACAAGTCGTTATTCACAGCTTTCAGATCAGAGTTCTCTACCGTATCGCCATCGTTGAGCTGGTCAATATACATCACTTGGCTCCCAAAAGGATTATTGCCTCTTATCTGAAATGATATTGAATAAAGCATAACCGCTGAAACACAGGTGGAGTGTTCTTGCTTGGCTTATACTGTGAAAAAAAAAATGAAAGAAAACTCTTTATTGGAATTAAGATCTAAGTCAAGATTATCTGCAGAAACAGCAGTAAGATTTCTGTTCCAGTGCCATGTCCTACACTTTATCCTCAGCTGCCTGGGGACGAGACCACAGAGCACCGTTCCCCCACAAGCCACGGGGGTTGTAATAGAACGCCTTTATGAAATATATAGTGACACCCATACTCCTTCCTTAGATCATAAAATGGCCCAGGACTTTCGGTGAGTGAGTGAGTGGTTCTGAGGTGTCTGACTGGCTGAAATGCTCCAGAATCCAAAACATCTGTGAGGCAAACAGCTTAACTTCCTCCTGGTTCCCCTCCTGACGCTCCACAGCTGCAGTATCATCAAGGTGCATGGGACGATAGCACTCACTCATTTGTGCAGCCTAATTAATTGCTGCAACTTCCCTTCCCCACTGGTGTGCCATCCATTTAGGGCTTCTAGCAACCGTCATTAACTATAGTGGAAGAAGTTAACCCTACTGATGCTGGAGTCTTTAACTTTTCTGGACGTAGTTTAGAAGAGTTGTTTCCTCTCTTTCCTCGTTGCATTTTCTTTAAAAACATAGGCTGTTCACCCAAATACCGTCAAATAACTTGTCGTTTTTCAGTTATGGTATTGTAGTTTTCCCTGACTGCGCCTCCACCACATGTCCAAGCCCTTCACTATTTCTCTGAATTTGATAAAGCCTGTGAGTGTGTTCAGAGCACTTGGGCAAAGGATCTGATGAGAAGTGTGGGGTCTGTCACACACAAAGGCTCTAAGTACATTCTAATTAGTTGATGTATGCAGGACCCCATCCACATTGGAGGGGTATCAAAAAGCAATCAACGCCCCATCCCTGATGAGCTCAGAGGGACAGAGATCCACATTGTCTATGGAAAGAAGATGCGTGGCTTGACAAAGCACTATAATGCCATGCAATCACAAGACATTATGCACAGATATGAACCCTAAAGGCAGGGTGTAAAAGGGGGAAGAAAAAAAAGGGAATATTTAGTTGATAATTCAAAAGCCTGATTGTGATAAAAAGCTGGTGTGTTGAGCCAGAAGTGGGAGAGTTTTTCTGCGAGTGCCACAAAATATGGTTATAAATGCAGAACAGAAACATGTTTTAAAAACTGTCATAATCAAGAGCAATGCGGTGCAGAAAGGAGAGAAATCCGCAGATTCAAAATGACAACTAGTTGCCATGGAAAACTGGGAAAGAAAGTCAGCACTGGGTCTATGAGGAGCATTTCCAAAAGGGACTTTTCTCAGTGGAGGGAAATCAAATGGAAATACAGCATCAACTACAGCACAACTCACTGTTATCAGCATGAAATTGTAAAAAAAAAAAAAAAGGAAACAAATATCCCAAACACACAATCTAGGAGTTTGTCACCCATTCATAATCTAATTTGACCAGAGGCCATGCAGGCGATTCGTTTCAGTAAAGACCATAGGTGTTTCGGCTGCAGGCTCAAACGGAGGGAGGCATGTGTGTCACACAAAGACCATCAGTTAGCGACGTACCGAAAGGGAGTCTGTATCACCATCTTATCTTCAAAGGACTGGGCAGGGGCTCAGGGTAGCTGTGCCACCATCTCGCCTCCACACAGGCACACACACAGGGGGGAATTGGACCTGCAAGCAGGAACCAGAGATCTCTCGGCCGGCACCCAGGCCTGGACCCTCCTCCAACTCGCCCGCGGAGAACAGGCAGGGTTCCTGCACACGCGGCACGACATCAGTGAGCTGATCCCCCCCCAACCGCCAACCTCCTCCTCATCTTCTCTCTCCCCCCCTCTCCTACCCCACTCCCCCTGTAAACCCCCTCCACCGACTGCCTGCCCATTTGCTTCCTGGCCTCAGCTTGACGGAGGGGATGGGATCTGAACTCAACTTAGACACAGAGTTTCCACATTTCACAGATGGCTGGGAGAGGCTTTGCATGAGGTGAGGAAACAGAGAGAAGGAAAGAGAAAAAGGGAGACTCATCGCGGCGCTGAAGCGGGGCCGATTTCACACCGCGGTAGAGAGCGCTAAAGCAGGCCGCCGTTAATCCACTCACTGAAGGGAAGGCCTGGAGCTATTCCGCCGCCCCACTGCCATCTCCCTCCACAAAGCCATAAATGGTGCATTATACAACTGGGCTTCAGAGACACTGCTGATATGCTGATAGGTGGCAGACAAAGACCAAAGCAACCACAGGAGCGAAGCCACATCCAGGACTGAGGGTCTTAGTGCAGGAGCAGGACAGCACACCCGTATTCAAACACAAACCCTCAAACCATCACGCCCGCTGAGCTGGGGACTGTTAAGGGTGCTGCTGTGTGTCTCCACTTTTGATGGGGGCTAGCTGAACCTCCACATCCACGCCTCAAGACACAGATGGACACGCACTCTCCAACTCCTTCTTCTTCTGCTCTCCAACAAAAATAGCTTTTCTTGTCTTTCTCCCTGCTGTGAATTAATATCTCCACAAGTTACCAAAAGTCTTGAAGATGAGTCTTTGAACTTATGAAAGGCAATCATTGTGAATGAAAGGAGACAGGAAATATATAAACATGGGGGAATTTAAATAAATTGCCACAAAGAAAATCACGGCGAGGGGACAGTGAATTATGTAACGATAAGAAAGCCAACAGCCTAAGCCACAAAATGAGATGTTTTACATGAAACGAACAGCGGTCTAGATTAGAGAGCCATCCTGTTTAGACATGAAGCCAATTGGGTTGATATCACATGTAGAGAAAATTTGAAAGATAAGTGGGAACTACTAGAATTGTTATAATCCAGCTGTAACAAAAAGCTGAAGTATATTGGCTTTTCCCCCCAAGAAGCGCCGCACGATAAACATCTTTGATGAAAGAAGTTCATTACTTGTGCGCTGTGTAATGTAACATGCTGCATTATGAGTGTATGCCAACCTACAGTGAGGCAGTCTATAATGAAGCCTCAGGCATTTAATGGACATCATTAGGTGAAAACATATAAGAGATAATTATGGTAATTACAAATCCCTTTTATTCGCGCCGAGTCTTTGACAAGGAGGTTGTCATATCAACCACTTCAAACAAACAAAGAGTTGTTGTCTCTTCCCCTAGATGATGTCCGGTTCCATTTGGATGGGAATTGTCTCCGGATTATCCTTTTTATTGTTCGGGTTGTTGCTCTGAATGGAGGCTACATTTCTTTCAGTGAAAACTTGATTAAAACAAGCGATTCACAATGGTAGAATTTGACTTGCATTTGCATAGCCACTTCATCACAAGTGAGACCTTGATCTTGAAAGCAGCCCCATCCAAAGCTAATGGACACGTCTGCTATGTCTATTAGAGATGGCCCCTCAGAGGCACCAAGGCATTCTATTTAATATCACAGACATCACTGTGGGAATCTAAGTCTTGTCTTATTTAATTTAAGCTTCATAACACCGGCTAACGGAGCACAATGAAAAGCACTGGCAATATTACAGCTCGTTCCGAGTCCATCCTGCAGTTTATTTTTGCCCAAATCAAATCCAAGTGTTACATTTTACCACAAGAGGTCAACTCCAGAGCAGCCCTCGTGATGCCCCATGCAAGCTAAATTGTTGCATGGAATATCTTTTTAAAGCGTCTGAGAATGTGAGGGGAAATCATGAAAGACTCGGGTGTTTATTTACAATATGCCTCCAATCATCTTTTGTCACTGTTCCACGTTCATCTTTTTTCCCCAAACCACAGAGAGATGCTCGCTGCAGACTCCATTTCTGGCCTCTTCGCTACACAAACTCATAATATGGTGCTGTCTTATCAGATCCCACTTACAATAACAGATTCACTTTGAGTCGAAGCTGTTGTTTAACTTATCCAATCCCACGGGAAAAACTCTACTCAAACAAGTCAGGAGACATGTGCCAGTCCACGGCAGCTGATGATGTCAACGGGTCCCTGCTAGCACCAGATTCCTCCAGCACTTTCAATCATGCCTTGTGAGATTACTGTTATAGGATATTACAGTACAAACTATGACCACGGGTCCTGCTGCCACAAAGCTTAGCAACATATTAGAGTTTGTCAAAGCAAGCTATTGCAAGGGAGAGATAGATACAGAGAGGAGGAGAGAAGCCATTGACCTTTGTGTCCTTCATATTTGCCTAGCTCCCCCTCAACCCCAATCTTAAGAGTGAAATCATCTGATCCCAAACTGACTGTCAACTGACGTGTGATGGTGGCAAAGCCAGCAGACATCAATCAATCAGATTTTCTCCTCGTCTATCACAGGAGTTTTTTTTCCCGTTTTGCCCAGTCTTATCATCTGACCCAGTTGTTATCCTGTTTCTGAAGCTTAAAAAAAAAACTAGATTATGGTCAATTGTATGTCTCAGAGATTCACAAACGAGTCCCAGAGTTCACAAAAAGGGGAAAAAATATCATCAATGTTTCACCAAAGCGATGAACAAAGGATGTAATGACTGTGTTATTTTTTTTTTTCTTCCAAAATGAGCCTCTTAATTCGACACTCATGGTGGAAATAAGGAGTTTGAGGTGGTTATCTTTGGTTTTCAGGGATGCATGATTGCATGAACCAAAGATAAAAATCCGATCTGATATGAAAAGACAAAAAGGCATTTTAGTTTGCTACAGCACTTGCTCAGTGTCAACAGTTTTTAGTAATTACTAGATAAGCATTCTCTGAAAAACACCAAAAAAAAGAAAAAAGCAAAGAAAATTGGCTGATTCTGAAATAATAGCAGCTGCATTTCTCTCTGGATGTTTACCCTGTCACTCCACAAAGCCTGCTCCGAGATAACAAGAAGCAAGAGGCGTCCTCACTGTCCACTGTCGCATGCTCTACATCTAAACTGATTTGTGCAATTTGCTATAAATATAATCGATCTTCATCAACCTGCTCTGGCTGGAATATCACTCCATTATGGCTGTTTGTGTTGCGGCGCTCCCTGCTAATCACACGCAGGCAGATACGGCCTCTGATCGCATCACGTGTAAGCTGCGCTGTCAACAGCTTTAGCAGCTTTGCAGTGGTGCAAACCAAAACGCGGCCTCTTAGAGGCATTAACATGTTTTGAAGTTTGTTTTAGACTTTCAACATATATGACACAAAATGTTTATCTGTTTACAAAGCTTTGTCATTAGTGATTTTCCACACAACCTTTAAGATGTTGGCGGGTTTTGTGGCGTTTGTCTGGTGGAAAATGCTGATGTACAAATTGAACTGAAAAGCTTGGTATTTAATCCTCTGTTGCCGGCTATCCCTCCGAACTACGCAGCCTGGTGCAATCCAACCCGTAGCAAAGTTCTGCATCGCGCTGCATCCCTGCCATCACATCCTCCGTAATTCCTGCCAAGCCTGAGATTTAGACCGAACAGCTATTAGGCCATCACTTTCTGGTGTGCCATTCACCCTCCTCTTCTGGAAAAAACACTGCTAAATTCCCCCTTTTTGCTTGTAGAAATCAGCATTTCACTTGTCTTTAATTTCTTGCGACTATCTCTACAAAAACTCAAGCCATACCGGATGCTCGACCAATCATTTTACTGCACACGGATGACAACATAATGTGACAATGCCTGCTGCAAGATGTGTCATGTTTCCAAGCAATTCTTTTCCGTCCTCTCGTCCAAGATTCAGTCAAAGCCCTAATATCAGTTTTGACAGATTCCATGAAAATGTTTTGATCAACTGTGGCTAATTGAACTGAAAGAAACCAGAATAATCCCCAATAGACACATAAAAGTTATTTATATGCCATCAATGGGAGAGTGACAGATTTCCACCCGTGGACTTTATTACACTGAATGCAGCAGAGGCGAGTTCCTGTTCCTGGCAGAGAGCTGTTTGTCTTCAGAGTGATGTCAAAGCATCACACAAATGCGATGAACTCAATATCCATATCCATGATGCATCAAAACACTGGCGTGGCACAAAAATAACTGCAATACCTCAGAAGCCCCCTCAGAAATCCCCTTAATTGAGCAATATCTTCATTCCTGATCCATGTGCATCAGCAAGGTGAAAAGGGACAGAGCAAGTTAAATGAAAGAAGAATTCATGATGTGTGGTGGCCTCTCTTACTCACCCTGGCTATTTCCCCTCTTGGCAGGGGCCAAATAGAGAATGTTAAATGAGGCAATTGTGTCCCGGAGGCAAAAAGAGGAGAAAAAAAAAAAAAAAAACCCAGGCAGTGCCCATGCTCTCTCCAACCCTGAGGAGCATTCTGCAGCTTGATGAGGTTCATCCAAGAACCCAGGCTTGTCACTACCCCAGTAGCTCACACTGAAACCTAACTTCCCATGAGAACAGGCCACACCAAACACACTCTGTGATAGATAATTTATGTCCTGTGCGAACGAACGGATAGTTAGCAAATTCATAATCAAGTTTGTGTCTCAGTGTAAAAAAAAGGGGAATTTTGTAATAAATTAAGATTCCAGTCAGGAAAATGAGCTCGATAAATATTGACGCTTGTTACTACTGTATACCAGTTTTATAGATCTTAGTCAGTTCATAATGTCACACACAAGTCAATAGATAGAAATCTGTATAAATTAGTATGTAGATCTAAATAGATCAGTGCAAAATAAAGAAAATAGTGTATTATCTCTATGATTTTGTGCACAGTGAATGCATTTCTGCAAATGTTTAGCTTGTTTTATGACACTGAAAATTCTTGTGTTCAGCACTGATTTCAGGTTTACTCTTTAACTGCTTGCTTTACTCTTTTGTAGGATAATTTTCTTAACAAACTATAATAAAACAAATAATTTCATAAATAATAAACCTTCCTGGATCATCTCTGAGGATACAATGATCAGTATTTGCAATCCTTTACTTTTTCAGGTTGTGACCAATAGTAATAAATATAATAACATTATTAATAACTGTTATTTAAACAACTTGTTAAAATATTCTTTATATTTTAGTACAGAGAAAAAAATAGCAAATAAACATTTGTAAATTTTTTCTCACTTCCAGTATTGATCTCAGTGACTGATATAATTCTGATTCTCCCAAAAGATGTTAAAGATACTAATAAAAAGACAAATATACACTTCTTTTTTTTTACAGAAAATGAACAGTGTCCTTCATCTTTGCATCAGTGCAGCATCCTGATCCCAATCACGGGTTTGTTCCAGCAGGCAGTGTCAGTGCAGTTTGAGGCCTGCAGAAACGCCAGGATGCACAACGTGCTCTGTTAACATTCTGTGCTGTTGGCTGCAGGAAACTGATCTCCCCCGCAGTCCCACACTGTCAGCTATACAGACATACTCTACGGTGACACCTTTGATAATCAAAGCTTTGTCTGGGTCTTAAAAGGACGTACTTGAACAACAGCTAGACTAGAGGCCCTCTTTGCTGTAAAGGCCTTTGCACATCAATATTTAAATCTTACATCTCTGTTGTGATTAGGATGCTGCTTTATTCGCTCTCTTTTCCTGTGTATGTGTGTTTGTGTGTGTTCACCCCCCTCTCCTCTGAAACAACAAGGTAGGGGTAAAAAAAAAAAGGCTTAAATCGATGATCTTTGAGTCTAAACCAGATTCCTAAGCAGTTTGCCACTCTCAGCAGCAAGATAAGATAAACTCTCTTTGACCTAAGAGATGAAGTTGCCATGACGATCAGGGAGTCCACTTTCTCTATTGATATTTTGCTGATATAACAACAAATGGAACTAGATCCTGCTTCTGATAATGGTGATTAATTAATACCAATATTGATTCGTACAAGGAAGAGACAAGGCTATTAACTTAAAGCAGGCTGAAAGTCAATTGTTACCTGAGGCTCAGTGGGCAACATTGATATAAAATCTAAATAAACTGAGGGGAATGCGCTCTGGGAAAGAAATGTACATTGTAAAGCATGCAAGAGAAGCAGTGTAGGGATTCTGTACAGCCGTTCTATAATTAACATGTTATTCACATGGTGACAGTTCCAGTACCAGAATAAAAACACAATGGTGACAGTATGAGCCAGCGGTTATTGGAATAATAGCGGTGGAATTCAGGAAAGAGGAAGATAAAGAGGAAACTGTGAGAGGAAGTGACCTCCACCTTTGGAGCGACCCTGCCCACATCTTACACTGCTGTCCAGGCACTGCGGGCTACAGCAACTCAGAGGGCAGGATTAGCCACCGCCTGTGCATTGACTGCCACCCCCAGCTCATCAAACACAACACACACAGCACTGTTTTCATGAGAAAAGAACCAGCAGCTGCTGCATCTCCCCTTCGCTATAGCTGTAGAGGAAGTGACATAAGCGGCACCAGTGCTAATGCAAGCACAAAGATTTTCTCCACAGAAGAAACATTTTGCTTCAGACACAAAAGCAGAAAAACAAACAATGAGAGGAGATGACATTCATCTGCATTGTTGTTTTGTGTCAGAAGTGAGGAGGCAATTGGGGATCCTTCAGCTAAGACGAGGCAACGGCACAAGCTGTTATTGGCAGGGAACAGATGTTTGAGGGAAAGTTGGCATTCAACAACCATTCTTCTTCTGACAGAAATCAACAAGACAAACACAAGAGACACGCCGTGACTGTCACCCAATGAAAGAAGACCCTTAAATATACATGCAGACTGGCGTGCTAGCATTTATTTGAGCACCCCCCGAAACATCTGACTGCTGGAGTTGCCAGCATCTCTGGGCCAAGGGGGAAACTCAGCGTATATGTCTTCCACAGCTTCTATGCAAGAAAAGCAAAGCTGAGCTAAGTTGTAGAAAATATGGATGAAACGTCACCGTGAGAGGGGAAAAAAAAACAAAAAACACCAAGTACATCAAGCTCACAACTCTGATGCCTCTGCTAAAAACACATGCCCACATGCTCATCATGCATACTGCACAATGTATACCCGAGCAAACGCAAACACAGAAACACACACGCACATTCAGATACAGGATGTTGGCAGTCAATTCAGTAAACACTCCCCTTATCCCTTACTAGTGTAATCTGCCTCTGATAAATGCCCCTCAAAGATAGAAATGTCACCTGATATGATAAACAGTAAACTGACGTTACGTAAAGTGGTCATATGCTAAGGAGTTGGAGAGATTAACTGTAGAGCGGAGATGGAAAGAAAGGGAAAAAAAACAGCTGTGATGATAAAAGGGAGACTTTTAGCTCGAACAGAGAAGCCTGTTCAGCTGTGGTTCAGGTTCAGGACGATAGGAAGAGGAAAACAGGAAGGTTATTGTCATATTTCGTCAAATACATACATACTGTATCCTGTCAGGGTTTAAGAACATATGATCGCTTACAACCAAACAGAGGCTGAATTACATGTTTTTCTTCTTATAACTGGGCCACAAAAACATGACACATTCTGCATATCAATATGGCAACAAAACTAACAAAACAAGTCAAGATATTCCTTATTTCATATTTACCCACAAACTAATATGAGCAGGGAAAAAATAAGGTTAAAAAAAAGAACATGGTTATTGTACACTGCAGCTTTACAGATGTAAGATGTTTATCACACGGGCAGATTAGGCATTTTGACAGTATGACATAGTGGTAAGCTCTGACTTGTGGACTTGCCACTCGGGTGCAACACAAACTTACAGTAATCACTACAGTGTGGCGCTTCGTTCTCTCGCTGCGGCGGGTTTTTAAAGAAAAAAAGAGCCGAAAAGAGCCACATGAATCCTCAGAGGGTCTATACAGCGAGGACAACAGGAAGAAGGGAGAACACTAAGTCAGTTTAATAAGCACATTTGACATTAGGTGTCTGCGCGTGGCCACAGAAGGCTGCTTTAATATGTTCCAATAAACACTGGAGGAAGCTCGCTCCCTACATCATCCACATCCCCTTAGCACAGAGAAACTTTGGGGGGCAATTTTACAGAAAAATTACCCCGATGGGGGCTGGTTTCAATTCAGCCTCTTCATATCTTTCCTTCCTATTAGGCATCAAAATGTTCTCCTCTCGGTGCGAAAAGAGGTATGGACGCCACCAACAGCTGCGGAGAGGCGCAGGAGGGGGCGAGGAGGGGCTGGTGGAATTCACCCATCATATTACAGCAGCTAATCGCAATCCAAAGAGCATCAGGGATATTTTCATCATACCCGTCAATTTCCACACACATCGCCTCTCTGCTCTCCCCCCCCCATCCTCTCTCTCCTGGAACGACTAACAATCTGGGCAATTTATTGGCATATTGGCACGGGGTGATAAGGCTAAAAACAACAGCAGCTAGCAGCTGGCCCAGGGAGATGAGCTGATAACATTGATATGTGCTCCCACACAAAACACCTCCAACACTATCTCCTCTTTCTATCAAACTCTTATTACAATAAAGGTGTATGGCTTTTCCTTTTCTTTCTTTTTTTTTTTGCTTTCTTAGAAAAACAACAAGGGGAGGGGTACAAAGGGGGGACAGGGGAGATATATTTAGATACATTTCTATACATATATATATGTATAAAAAAAATCAGATGTAACATTTTGGAGAAGAAAAAAAAACACAAGGAGTGGAAATACATAATTTATCACTGTATTATCGGGATATCCAGGCAGCCTAATCAAGGAGCACTGAGTGACTATTTTTTGCCTTATCATCCAAAGTGGTGGAAACGGAGAAGGAATTATCAGCCAGCTGCAGATTGCTGGGCTGGAATTTTAATGGTAATAATCGGGTTTCTGATGGTATATCTTCTCTGCTTATCTTTCCCATTATCTGGCCTTATCTCCCCAGTCATCGGAGCAAATTAATGGTGCTCTTTCAGCATTGCCTTTTTATCACTGCTCAGAGAGCACCCAAGGGGAAAGAATAAGCAAAATATTAAAATACTGCATAAATCACAATTTTAGATAACGTTTCAATGTATGCAGGAAGGGGTGGGGGTGGGGGGTGAGGAGGGGGCGGGGTGGGGGAAAGCACTGTGCCCAACAACCTTTTTGTCCTTTAGAATGACTGTCTGTGCTGACTTTCTGTGCATTGCTTCCTCTGCCTTTTTTCCCCTCCTCTTTATGGTTCCTGGGGTAGGAGAGAGGATCTGGGCTCCTCGTGACCTTTCTGTTTCCAACTAGTGCTTGATTATACGGCTGCACAACCAGCTCCATATTAACAAGATCTTACACATGACATACTAATTCACAAAAGGCCAGGTCACAGTGACGAAAGCCAAACACAGCGTGTCAGGTTTTCTTTGCACGACAACAAAAATTCGGATGTAATGATGGGATTGGTTCATGAAATGAGAGGGGTCTGTCACGTCACATGATGATGTGGTTTGTTGATGATCAAAAAAAAAAAGAGATAATGGAGCTGGTGGAAGATGCAGCAAAATATAAAATACAGATATAAAGTAAATTATAATTAAAGATGAAGGAAAAAAGTTTATGCAAGATAAATATGTGAGAGAATTTGTACATGTTTACAAAAACTTTTAAAAATAAATAAACAGAACTTCATATTTTCAGAACTGGAAAGTAAGAAATGGTCATATTTAATTTATATTATTACATTTAAATGATGTAATATTTATTAATAAATTTAAAGTGGGAGATTTTTAAACAACTGAATCAGATTTTAGAAGTTTATACTTTCAAGAAAAATGATGAGTCTCAAATTTTACGATCATCTAAAGAAATCTGAGTAAAAGTATAAAAATTAGACAGCAAGAAGAAAATAACACAAAATGTCCTTTGCTGCTGAAACCGCTTCACAAATGTCTCACACTGCTCCTGATAGAGACCAACAGGCACCCATATGCGTGTGTGCACACACATGCAACACACACATGTAGCTATACATACATACCCCTCGCCCCTTACACACACACACACACGCACACACACACACACACACACACACACATATATATATATATATATAATATATATATATATATATATATTTACACACACACAAACATGAACACACTAACATCTGAGTACCCATAAACCTTTACATAAACCTGCTCACAATGACTTAAAGAACAAACAAACAAAATGATGCTGACATGTTATAAAGGCTCAGTATGAACTGGCTTCCTCCTCTGCAACAAGATGCAAACACTGGTCAAGCAGAACACACACATACACACACACACTCACATCTCAGCTAAAAGTGTATTTATGGCACCAGAGTTTTTTTTGCAGCTTCTGGAAATGTCTAAAAATCTGAACACTTCTTTTTTTTTTAAATAAAAAATTCCTTGTGAAATAAATGCTGTGAATAAATTACAATAGCTGAAAATAACACACTTTTAATGTTAAATCAGGCCATGAAGGGATGCGGAACATTAAAATAACCATGCATTAAAAACAAGCAATGATAATAATTACTATAATAATATTTGTAAAAATAAAATTACAGAAAGCTGTCACTGTTTTCCTAAAAATGGGGAATAATGTGTTGCTGAGTTCAGTTTTCTTTGCAACTCAGTTCATCTCTAATATAAACATTTTATAACTCCACATTTCATCAATAAAAACCAAGCAGGCTCCATCAGCACTGCTGCTCAATATTTCTCCCATCTGTAGGGGAACTTTTACAAGGTGTGTGTGTCTTTATAGACATACACCTGCAGGAGAGTGTGTGTGAGGACAAATGGGTGAAGTGCAGCGTGTGTGTGCCTCTCTCTATTAGAAATAAATAAATAAAAACATTTAGCAAAATGACATTTTAACACATGCTCATTATGATAAGCTTAGAATTTAGATAAAATGGCGCGAGGATCATTAAAGAGCAGAGATCCACGATGAGCAGAGGTGATGCGCTCACACACACTTTTAGGATGAGCAAAGCGACAGAGAAGCATCAAGGAAACATGAACAAATAACTTATTTTTTCTGCAACTTGGCAGCAGCAGTGAAAGTTTGGAGCGGCGGGATGGTGGCATTTTGGGCTTTTTAAAAGAAAGGATAGCAGTGTCGGTGTGTGTGTGAGTGTGTGTGTGTGTGCGGAGAGCGGAGCACCGTGACAGGCAACACTTGAGTGGCGACAGTTTAGCGCAGCTGAATCAGTTTCAGTGTGGTCACCATTATTACCAAAAGCCTGAGAAAGTCTAAGGAGCACGCGGACGCGTCGTAGCGCAGAAAGACGTTTCCAAAAAGCAAAAACTTACGTTTGATCTGCCTGGGGTTGCTCTGCTTCCTTCGGGACATGCCTGCTGCTGGTCAGTGAATCCAGGTGTAGTACTGACAGATCGATAGGTTTTGGTTCATCCAAGCAGTCGGTTTTTAGCTTTGTGTTTTCTTTGTTTCTGGTGGGAATTAGGAAAGGAAAAGGAAGAAGGGGCACCAGTACTTTTTACGCACAAGTCTATCGTTCCGTCTGTCTTTCCTTTATCTTTCTCGTCTCCCTGGCTCGGGCTCTGACTTTCCCTCCCTCACACACGCACACACACACACACACACACACACAAACACACCCTCCCTCTCTGTGTCGCTCTCTCCCTCACTCTTCCTCAGCACCGTTCTCCGTGATGAGGCTGCGCTTTGCGCCGCGATCCGCACGGACTGACTGGGGAGGTGAAAGCGTTTCGCGCTTTTGTTTGAAGATAAGGTTTGTTCCTCCTCGGGCACCGTAGCGGAGGCTTTGTGAACTTCCACTTGATCCACAATTAGGTTACTTTTTCTCCTACTTATTCATTTGCGTTGCTTCTTAATTAGAGCTGTTATTTTGGTGTAAGTAAATGGAGAAAAAGTCAGAAATGGAGACAAGCTGAGCATCGGCCGCTGTACAATAGCACCTCATTTGATTTTTGGAAGGATAATCTCACATTTTTTATCTCTGAAACGATCTCTTTGCCAGAGGTTTTGGGCTGCTTTAAATTTTATTTACTTTTTTTTACTTTAATTCTTACTATTTAATTTCTTTATCTCTTTATTTTACACAAAAGAGGTTTATTAAGTGTAATTAAATAATAAAAAAAAATAGATTCATATTTATTGCACCGACAAATTTGTGTAATTGTCTCAAATTAACCTTCCATGATGCTCTCTGACATAAATGGGTTTGCCCTCAACTAAAAACTAATAAAATGACAAATGTGGGATTATTTAAACAGCAAAAATAAACGTTTAAAATTGAAAAAATAAATGAAATAATGTGTAATAACATAAATTCTCTAAAGTGTTTCAGTGAAAATTTACCTTGAGAAAATGATTATATATTTATATATATATGTATATGTATAGGCTATATGTGTGTGTGTGTGTGTGTGTGTGTGTGATGTGTGATGTGTGTGTGAATGCAGGAAAAAGGAACAGAACCTTCAAATCATCCAGGTTTTTTCTGAATAGTTGCCCAAACTGGAAATCATTCTCTTCAATTAGCCAGTTGGACTGCCAAGGAAGACAAGCAAGTGGCCTGTGAAATTATCTTGTAACCCAATTCCACAACTTTGGAATGGAGTCTGAAACTACAGAATAATTTATGTGGCAGACGGGTCAGCGGTGGTTCACCTTGAGGAGAGCGTTTGTACTGAGTCTCCTCAGTTCCTCTTCTCTCCAGCATGTTCTGTCACCCCCCCCCCCCCCTTCCCCCCCATTCTCTCTCTTCCATCTTTCTGTCTCTCTTTCTCCTATGCAGCTTTGATATTTATCCAACGCGGTGATGTCATGGGACATCGCCATAAAAAGTCAATCATCTCTCTCGCACCCTCGTCAAACTGTGCACGCTTTGTACTTTATGTTGGTTTGTGAGAAGATCTGTTTAGGAAAGATGTTCTGTTAAACAAGATAAATGTCATGTTTTGTCATACAGACAATAAAAACACATGCAATGCAAATCGTTGCCACTGAAACTTATAAAGAACCTAATGCAGCTCCTTAGATTGACCGTTAAGTGTCCATAAATAGCCTTTACTGGGCATATTAGGATCCCAGCACCAAAATCAATAATGATTTGTAGTAAGAGTAACAACATAGTGAGTGAGAAGAGTCAAATTGCCAGCTCCAGATTAATTTAACGCCACTCCTAAATCCTCTGAGACTGAACCGTGGTTCTTCTGTGCTGTTCTTGAACCCCAGTGACTTGTTTGAAGCCGACTTTGATTGGCAGGTACAAATCTGCAAGAGGAAGAGAAAGCTTTCCTTTTTTTTCCCCACTGCTCAGACCAGATGGTTGCGATAATTAACATGATACTGTTTCCATCGCAAGGGAAATCACTGACACAAGGTTGGTCATATTAATAGGTTAAGGTATACTGTGTGCTGCAGAGATGCAGCACAGGGCACTCTCATAATCTGATTATAAGGGGAAAGGTTGATTTAATGTGCTAAATCATTTGATTAGAACTGCCAAGTCACATTTGGGCAGCTGCAGTGAATGTCAGGGTAGCGGCTGTGGGCTGTCTGCTGGCTTCATCATCTTCATTCTTAAAAACAATGTTATTTGGCTCATTGATGCACCCATTTTTCTTCTACATCAGCTTGTCTCCTATACTGCAGCTGTCTCAGGCAGACCCCCATAATTTCTTACTGATGATTAAATGTGAAATAATAAAGTTTTGTACAAGTGATGCAATTCTTTTTTAGGGAGTATTGCCACAAGCTCTTTTTTAATCTTTGCAAATAAGCTGGTGTGGATCCACAACACCTCCATTTTTCATTGTAACTTGTGTCTAAAAAATAAATAATGCAACTCTTCTAAAGCTTTATCCTTTCCAAAACAGCTGCTTTAAATGGTTTTTGTTTGGACACAATCACAGCAAGCAAAGGAATTATAAACTATTACAGACCATTAAAAACAATATCACAATAAAGATTACTAAAGAATTTTACTGTATAACAATTATTTGGTTGCAAAGCTTTTGATTGAGCTCGATGTTTTTTTATGTTGTTATTGTTTTTTCTACTGCTTTAGAAATCATTTCAAATAAACTACAAATTTCCCATAAATTACATTAAAAAAATAAATGCAGGAAAATAATGCAGGGAGCATTGGAGAAGTTGTTGTGTCCTTTAAAGCTGGGGGAGTGAAACAAAAGTCACTGTCACATGATGCTGTGAACAGTTTTAGGTGCATCATTTATGCAGGTGACAAGATGCAGAGCAGTGAAGGTAAAAACTACATGTTACACATAAAAAGACTTTATCTGAGTCAAACAAACAAAACATACATTCAGAAAAATAATAAAAAGAGAGAAAATATTCCATCTGCTTTCCTTATTATCTTACATCAACTCCAGCAGAGCGTTTATGATCCACACACTAATAAAGCATGTTTCAGGTTTTTGACACGTTCTGACAACTTCCATTGATATGTTGCATCAATAACAACTGCAGGCTTCTTCCTGCAGTGTATAAGTGAGCTGCTGTGCTGACTGAGTAATATCACAGGGGGTCTGGCATGAGAAATTGCTAGGTTGATTTCTTTAAGGGATCACACATGTCCGGTGGCGCTGGGAGTGACAGCCATCGCATGGACAGAAACTTGGTCCATAAAGAGCAGCCTCAGCAGCTCAACTTTGGACATCGGTGTTATGAGTTTGCCTGCCGCGATGTCACCCTCTGGCTGTCAGGGGATTGGTTTGTCTTGTAAGGAAGTGAGGTCTCTGAGTGTGTGTGTGTGTGTGTGTGTGTAGAGTGAAGAGGGAGGCTATATTGGGGTGGCTTTTGGTCATCCATAAGGGAAATGTTGTTGCTGAAAGATAGAGGAGAAAAAGAAAGAAGTTCAGAAGCTTCAAAAAGTAAGTTGTGAGCAAACAATCCAACAATGACAGATAGATTGCTGCTTTTTTTATGAAGATGTTCATACGTGGATGCTCCAGGAGAAGAACCGCATCCACAAAAAAAAACCAAAGAAAACAAATCACTGTGATTTATGATGACTATGGCTTTTTAGAGCTGTCGTGTTTTGATGGTCTGGAGAAAGTTGCTGGTTCCTGCATTGGTTGTAGCTGAATGCTCCACCTCTCCAGCACCCCCCCATCCCACCATTCATCCACCCATGCAGCCAGCAGCTCCAGCAGCAGTGAGCAAACAGATGTCTGAGAGAGTGCCCACTCCGCTGGCTGAGCTGCCAAAACCACCCGCAGCCCTGGAGGCCGTAGCGCCGGCTCTTTCCAGGGAGGCTTTGCTCTTCATACCGTTATCCAGTAAAGCCCTCCCTCTTCCTTTTTCCATCTTCTTCCCATCCCTTCTATTACCAGAGAGCTAAACCAAACCACATAGAAAGAAAGGAGAAAAAACAAACAAAACCCAAACCCCAAACCACAGCATCTTAAGATTATACCAAAACATTAAAGTGTAGGGGAGCGATAGAAGTACAAAAAGAGGGTGGGATGAACAAACTATGCTCCTCCCAATGGGAGTGTGTAAATCTGTAAATAAAAAGCACACTTTAAGAGGAGGAGGAAGAGGAGGAGGGAACTATTGGGCAGTATATTCTTACAGCTAATCTCAGTTTCTTTTTTTACGCGGTCAAAAGCTGAGATTGTGACACCTCCAAGGGGATAACCAGCAAGCTTTTTATGGATTCAAATCATAAATATCTCTTTTGGTTTAAGAAGGTTATTTTTCTTAAATATTACTGTTGCAGCACTGTAGGAGGAAAAAAACCCTGATGTGACAGAGGAGAGGAAGATGAGGGAAACCAACAGTTTCTCCCCCAAATGATCTTTCATCCTGACTATTATAATAAAATTTTATTTCAGTGTTATAAAATCTGTGTTGTAAATGTATTTTAACTGGATTCAGAATTCAGTAATCTAAAAAACACAGATTAATAACTGGCACTTGTGTGGTATCAAATATTTTATTTGTAGAACATGATTTAAAAAAACAAAAGAAACCCAAAAAGATGCAGATGTGTTTATTTATATCACAGAGAAGGAAGAAAAAAGCTAAAAAATGAGAGGTACACAATTTCTTTCACGACAAAACACACACACACACACACACACACACACACACACACACACACACACACACACACACATAAACCCCCCCTCACCCCCCCAACACAATCAAAAGCACCTTCCCCC
>JBAMIG010000006.1:22871636-22882159 GCA_037177335.1 Kiunga ballochi | reverse complement strand
AATAATAATAATAATAATAATAATAATAATAATAATAATAATAATGTGGATAGGTTGGATTCAGCCTGGCATCAAATTGTTATGAGAGAAATATGTTTTTCAAATGATGGGATGTCCAGAGCTCCCAGTTCTCCCTGTAATACATATGAACACAGAGAATTTAGAAAGCATTAAGCCATGGAACATATCAGTCAGTGGTATTGTTTATGTTAAAGAAACCCAAGACAGAAATACAATGGAATTACATGTTTTACTATGATTTTCATTAGAGGATGCAGCGTGTAGGTTTGTGGAGGCACAACGTGCGTCACTGCCTGCCTACAAATGTAGGCAAACCAATGCAATGGGTGGTGCGCTGGCAAGAAGTCAACCAATAGCTTAATTGGATTAAATTTGAGACCGGTATTGCCAGGCCAAAAAGAAAATAGTGTGTGAGAGAGAGGGAAAGGCACATATAGGTACAGACTGAATATAATACAACAATAAACAGCAGAAAATTCAGTCTGTTTTGGAGACTACTCAGGTTTGTGTCTGTAATAAAATAATAAAAACTATAAATATTGACTGATCATGTTCAATGTCTCTTTGACTGCAGAGGGTTTTTTTTTATTTCTTTAATTTAGTTATTGATTTCAATAAGTTCTGAGTAAAGATTTGGCCCACACCTGGATTTTAATGTGCAATATAACTTAGCCTATAGAGTAAATAAGACCATGGAAAGAATGTTTTCAGTTCCACATGACCACATTGTGATAAAAATCATTATTGTTTTATTATTATCATTATTATGACTAGAAACAGGCCTGAGTCATTAAACGTGATTCTGTCACTGCAGCCTCTCTGCTCATAGTTGTCATTTTCTGCATGGTAACAGCCAGTCTAAATGACCTCTTCTACTCATGCAACGCTAATTCAGTATATGAGAAACATCAATAAATCTGATGATCATAGTGGCTTCAGATCTATCTGCTCCAGAACACATTGGGAGGTGACACGCCACCCAGAGCTTCAGAAAGTCTCGACATGGTGCTCATGTGTCTCAGGAGGGATGGAAGACTGTTATCCCAGAAGATCTTTCATTTGGTGTTTCAACTGATTCTCATTAGTTCACAAAGTCGGGGTTAGTAAATATGAAGGTCAGAATATATCTGTTGCCATTTTTATACACATCAACAAAACAGGCTGAACCTTGAACAAACTATAAGCTCTTTCCAGCAGGGGAGGAATCTCATAGCCTCGCTCACAGGAACACTGGATTAAATTGCAGTGACTGTTCCTTCTAAACCAACCGAACCAGCAGCCATTTCCTCAGATTCATCCAGATCTGGAGGTCAAGAATTCAGTTCTTTTCTCTATTTTTCCTATCTTTTCCCTTCATTTCAGGGTCTATTCCAAACCTGTTCAGCTTTTCAGCATCTGAAACCTTTCTTCCTTTCGCAATTGATCCCAAGAAAGAAGTTCCTGGAAACTTCTTGAATCTGTCTTTTTTTCCTTCCTAAATCCGAGATAGCGTTCCAGTTCACTTGCAGATTATGGCAGCCTTTCAGACAGCATACCTGTTACTTGAGCCTTGATTTTGCTTTTTGATCAGAGGGCTTTTTGACAAAAGAGGAAAGAAGAAGCTGAAGGAGAAGGAGAGGCAAGAGAGAAGATCCTTATCGAATGCTCTCCACTGGACAATGAATTTCCCCCACCATTCAAATGTATCTGCAGAATGCTTGAGTGATTCATTACAGCAGATTCTGAAGTGTGACAATGGACCTCAGAAATGAGTGATGGTATCTTTTTGCTGATTTCATTTCCCTGATCCTCCTTATCCTCCTGGCCTGTGTACCTCTATTAATTAGAAAGTAGGGATTTTCACTCATCAGCTGATGGGTTTCATGCTCTGGTCTGTCACAAATCTCCTGTCCTTGCTATCTCTTTCCTTCCAACCCAAGCCTGTGCTGGAACCTTCATACACCTCAGCTTCAATCTCTGAAGCAAGTCAGGGTGGCTTTGGCTATTCATAAATATTTATAAACTGATTAATACAGGATAATAAAGTTATAAGACAGTGGCTGGTTACCCTTGAAAAGCACCATGACTTCTTGAAAAGATTTTAAAAAATGATCAAATATGTATTTTTTTCCCACCAGGAACAAATTTTCCTCGCTATTTTAAACAAACTTGTTAGTTTATTCTATTATTCACATGAGCAACTTCATATAATAATAATAATTATCAGTTGTAATGATTAGATAAGCTCCTTGTTTAGGTTCTCATTGACTGATGAGCATGTAAAATCCACCTCACTTCATTGCAAATCACAAAACAGAATGAATTTATCATTCTCACTGACACAACCCTTTGTAACCAAACAATCTTCTGCACAGAACAGAATATGTTACACTAAACAAGATGTAAAATAAAAGCCAAATCCAAACCACATACACACCTTGCATGTTCTTTAGAAACAATCTCACATCTAACTAAGCCTAATTCCTAATAAGGGATGAATTGGACCACAAGATGAGCTCAAGTTTCACCACAAAAACATGACAAACATAAAAAAAGGAACTTTGTTTTGAATGTTTTTTTTTTTTTTGCTTGAGATCGAATCATTAAATCTTCCTATTGCTGTCCCAGTTCATGTAACTGAACCAGTTGGGACAGGGTGTCTAATGTTTGACTCAACAGCTGTAAAAAGTCCAAGTTTTAAAGGGCCACTATTATGCAAAATCAACTTTTATGAGCTTTAAACCTTCTGTTAGTGTTGATTGCACCTTACAACAATCCCCGAAGTAGTTTAATTTTTCATCCATGCGTTTTGTTGCTTTATTCTTTTTAAAAGTAGAGCGTGGCTCATGCAAAGCAAACGCTTGATCCCTAAGCCCTTCTCTGTTCTGGGTAGGAGATCTTGCAGCAAGAAATGAGTGATATGGCTAAAATATTTTATAATGCATGTTGCAAAATGCATAATATTACATTCAATGTGCATAGGACACCCTGGTAAAATAGCAAATGTTGCATAATACAGGATTTTAAGGTGTTTTAATTTAGAAAAAAGTCCCCTATCTGATCATCATGCACTGTCTGATTAGCTAGCCCCTTCATGTTTTCATTTTCTTTTTGCTGTTGTTCTCCAAACAAAATGCTCTGCGCACAAATATGAGTATTTTAATAACAGAATATTTTTGTGTGTTTATTGTAGACTTTTCCGCATGTGTTTATTTGTGTATCATCCACTTGCATTTGCAGTTTTGGGCACAGAAAAGAACTTTTTGGAAACTGCTTTCAGTGATTTTGACATGTAAAGTCAGTTTGTGCATCATGATTTACAACCAGCAGCAGCCAATCCCTCTGTGTTTACCAGGAACAGATCTAGCTGAATATGGTGCCGCGCCAACAAAATGTTTGTCATCTTTTAAAGATTTGCAAAGAAACGGGAGCGACAGAATTCACTAACTCTGAACTTCACTAACCACTAGTTAGGTTTAGATAATAAATGGGGTCTTTCAATAGTTTCCTGTGAGTGCCTTTAAATGCTGCAACTTGACCAATCTTCCTGACTGCAACCTCAGATGCATTTAAATGCTGCATTTTCTGACAAAACACTGCTGAGTCTCATAACAGAGCTTATTGTCTCATTTAATAATACTAGTATTGACACATTCCAGACACTTGTCCTAAACAGTGTTAAAGTAGGTTTGTTCACTTTACTGATAAATAAAGCTGGGTTCTGGGATACGGTTTGAAACAATTTAACGTGTCTGTACTTTAAAATATCATGCTAACACAGAACAAAAATTCAGGCCTATTTTGATGTCTGATGGAAGTTATGCCAGACTATTTTGGTATATATGTTTGGTAAACACCTATGTAATATTGTTGTAAAAAATGAATCAGTCTCTTCTGCAGCTAGAATGAACAAAAACTGAATGATAGCAATTTATATTTTTATCTTTATTTTGGTTTTAAGCAGCCAGTTAATAGCTTAACAGTGCTAAAATATTGAGGCAGTGGTCTCTTCATAACATTCATTAAAAAAACAAACACATTTTTGACAGGTTTAAAAATTGTCCCCTGCAAACTAAAAAGCTTTTATTTGCCATCACAGTGGAACACACACAAGCACCCAAAATACATTTTACTCAAGTTTTTAGAAACAGCCTGACTCTTGAAAGTGCTATTAAATATTAATGACAACCAGCACAGCTAAAATGGCCAATTTCCCTGTTGTCTCTATGACTAGAAGGGTGCTTGAGGGCAAGGACCTGCAATTAACTGGTATATGTGGGTGGCCATTCCAGACAGCATCAACTCTTGTTAGTAGCAGAAGTGTGGAGGAACGGAGGCTGAACCACAAGACTAATTATCCTTTTCTCTCCCTTAAAAATGAAGAAATTAAACTTGATTAGTCTTCCTAATTAGGTTATGCATTTTGATACAACTTGAGTTGAGTTTGCTTCTGGCTTTTATGTATGATAATCTCTTTTTTGCACAGTTGTCTACAAAGTTAAACCATTGTATGAGCATCATGGATTCGGGCAGGGAGCAGGAACTTTTGGAAGTAATTTCTTTTACATGAATATGTGTAATGCATAAAAAACTCTGCGTGCAATCCTTTTCTTGCAGAATTTCTTTAGGAAGCAATAGGCATGCAATTTCATGTGTTGCCTTCCATGACATTGCATGCAGGCTGACTTATATGTATCGACTTCAGAGGGAAATGAAACCACAACAACCACTTAACCCAAGATGCTGCTTTCAAATAACAGTAAAATCTGATATGCCAACATTCTCCCCCTTCACAACGGCGCACAAGGGCATGACTGGGCAGAAAAACGAGAGTCCTCATCTGTAAGATTAGGTTTGGCAACTCTACTCCTCTCCTCTGGATGTCAGAGCAGCAGAGTAAATTATATTGAGATCCTCTCAGAGATGACAGATGAAATCTGTCTCTTTGGGCTTGACGTAGAGCTGCAGGTGATACATGATATGTGATAAGGCGGTGATGTCACGGCTGCAGGTGGCTTCCCCCACCCCCCCTTTTGGCCTCCTCCTCATCATGTCCCTTCTACTTGTGTGCAAAATGGCGGCACTGTGAGCAGCTTACAGAGAACTTTTATCTCTCCCCATCTGTGTGGTCTCAGGCGCGATGATCTTGGATTCCAGCCATCTCAACCTTCATGCCATTTAAGAAAAAAAGACGGGGTGGGGGTGGCAGGCTGGAGAGAAAAGATGTAGCAGGAGAGAGGGGGCGAGCAAGGCTGTGTGATCTGGCTTTTGAGGGAAGGCAAGCAGCTATGTGATATGTTTTTGGGGGCATGTCTGTGTATCTGATTTAAAAAAAGGAACATTTTCTCTCAATTTTGCATCATTCCTGACTTATATCCAACATTTATTTGATGTTATGGAAATGGACTTTACTCAGCTAAAAGATATAATAAGTGCATTTTACACTAATCCAGAGAGTATAGAAAAAATAGATTGAAATTTGATTGCTCAGACAAAAATGTTATTTCCCAGTTTGAATAGAAAGTAGCCTGAAAGGAGGGTCTCAGCAGGTGACCTCCAGTGATGACTGCATTTAAATTTATATTATCTATATTATCCATATTTATATTATCTGTATTTAAATAGTTTGGCTGAAATTAAAAAATTGTTCTAGTTTGTTTATTTTATCTGACTTTTATCTTTAAACTATTTTTTTTTCTAAAATAACCAAATAAAATGTATGCCAGCCAGTTTTTATTCATTGTTCTATAATAAATGTCACTTCAAGCTTAATATAAAGCACCAAAGCTTTTAATGTCACCAAGATGTGACCTCAGATGGACACTCATAACAGCTGCCTTTAATGTATTTATGTAGGTATTATAATCATATATTTGTAATAGAGTAGGCCTACTTTGTTGTTTAAAATCTATTTATTCTGTCTTTCTCTATGATCAACAGCTAGTACACCTCACCATGTTGAACCTTCTTTTGCCTTGAGAACTGACTGAATTCTTTCCAGCAGATTCGACATGGTGTTGTAAACATTCTTTAGAGATTTTCTTCATACTGTCATGATAGCATCATGCATGTCAGCTGCACATCCATGATAAGATTCTCCTGTTTCAGCCACTGACTGAAGAAATAAAATGGATGGAGCCTCCGTGACGTCACCCACTGGCAGTGGTGAGTGGTCCCTCCAAAAGCACGTATTCGCTCAAATCTTTGCCCGTTTTTATGACATTTGTAAAAATATTCCTGCTTCTTCACCATTTTTGTTACAGTTGGACATTTTTGAGTAAATGTGGAAACATATATTTGTCAGTTTAATTTTTTTTTCCTGTCTCTAAATGACTGATACAGATTTTAAAGTTACCAATTTAATCAGTGAAGGAAGTGAGTACTATCCATTTAGAGGCAGAGAAGGGTGGATAATGGCCTCATTATTTTAGACTCGCCAATACAACTAAATAACAGATATCACAGGGGATTCAGAAGTCATATTTATGTTTACTAAAAAAATAAGTATAACATAAGTATACTTGTGCATACCCTAGAACACGCCCCTGCCCATAGGTTTCCGAAGAGCCAGCCAGAAGCTTGGTGAGCGGTACTGATGGAGGTATAGGTAGGCTAAAGCTAAGGCACACTATTAGCTGGCTAAAAACCACTGTTGTGCTACACTCTGCCTTCTTGCTGGTGGTTATCAGATATCTGTCAGTAGAAGGACACGCCCCTAATTATCCCAAAAATGTCAAGATTAAATAACATCTAATACGATTCGTTAACCCCCTCACCCCAAACACACACACACATGCACAGACACACACATAGTTGTTATGAAGATGTACACTTGATCTAATAAACCTAAATTATTATTTTTTTTGTACCAGGCTGTAAATATGTTCCAGGCAGGGAGTGCACGTTGGTGTGATTGTTAGCATTGCAGCCTTACAGTGAGAAGGTTGCAGGTTCCAGCAGCTGCTGGATGCATTCTTGCATGTTGTCCCTGTTTTAGCGTGGGTTCTCTCCAGGTACTCCTGAATAAAAATGAAGGGATGAGTCTATGCTGTGCTTTTGGAGTGCTTAGCGGATGGTAGGCTGTTGTGGTCGTCATGCCACATTGGTACTAAGGGTATAGAAAATCTCCCCCACCGTTACATCATTAGCAACTTGAACCATTGATCCAACGCTGAATAGATCCATGCTTTTCTAGATTGTTTTGTATTTTACTCTACCATGTGAATATGGAGCTGAAAATCAGAGTAACATTTTTTCAATGTTTTCCATCGTCAGGTTTTGGGGAACCTATGAAAATGTGACCGACTGATAACAGCAATACCTTTTAGAATTCTCTACATTACTGTGAAAAAACTGAACATATGTAGTATTTTTAACACAACATAAGTTTTAAAATCCTGAAAATTGGTATTTTGATTGCTTACAGGTTGAAGAGGAATTAACTCCTGGGTGGATATACTCAACTTATAAATTATAAAACTTTTATTCATTTCCGATTTTATAAGAAAATCCTCAAATTGAGCCCATGTGGTAATTCATAATGCCATAAAGCATCTAGTGCAACTTCAGACTGTAGATTTCTCTTTTTGGATGTATACAAGGAAAAGACAGTGATTCAGTTAAATGGCCAGTTTAATTTCTCATAACTATATTACAATTTATTTTGACATCTGTGCATTTTGGACACTAAAATGTCCGGAAGGTACCTGTAACATGGAGGAAGGTACCTGTAACATGTTCTCATCTGAGAAGCTGTAACAAAAGATGCATCCTTATATTATGAAGCAGGAACCAAGCATGCTCTGTTGTACAGCCCACAGTGTTACTTCTGATGTTTGCAAAAACAGCCTTAATGACCTGTCTAAGAAAGCACAAGCTATAGTATACCACAGTGAAATAGGAATTCACATGGAGGTGAAAACAGCTTTTTAAACTTAGTAAAAGACAGAAAAGCAAATCAACACATTTCCAATGAAAGACAGGAAGTGACTGCTTCTAAGCAGAATGCATTTTTCTGTCTTACTGCAACACTTGACCAGTCATCAGTACTTCTGTACTTCTGTAACAAGGACAATAAGATGTACATCTAGAATCTGAAGGCTGAAAACATGTTTCAACCCTTTTTAATATGTAATAATGGAATGAGATACAAATCACAAAAGAACCTATTATAATTATAAACTGAAATAAATATGACAAGATTAAAAGAAAGAAAATAGTTGACTTGGTTTTTGGCTTTTTGGAGAACTGAAACAGAGGGGATGTTATTTCCTTGCCAAGCCTTCCTGAACAAACAGGTACGCCTGTAGTTCTTTGATAGGGACATCTTCACACTGCAGACACTGAGTGGAGCTTCAAGGACTTATCATTTTGAAATGAAGAAAAGTAAATATATGTTGCTTGTCAATAATTAGGAATGCCTCGTCTTTTGTTTCTATGCAGCAACTATGTATGTTGTTGTCAACGTGCCATTTTGGACTCAGCTGCACTTCAGAGATATAGAGGCTGGGCATGTTGTCATCCTGTATTGTGATATTATGGCTTGGCACCATTCTTTTATGCTAATGGACAAACACTGGCTAACAGTACATCAACTCACAGGTTGTGAATACCCTTTAATATGTACTATAACATCACAGATTGTTTAAAGGTTATTCCATATGGTAATGCCACAATTCAATTAATTTATACTATTGTTTAAGCAAAATGAAAAAGGAGGGCTAAGTGCCAAGACACAACATTCAGCTAAATAGTGTTGAACTACAGATAGTTTCCATTAATTAAACTGGATTGCGAGTTGTTTAATCAATTTCAGAGCCCCACCAAACAGTGACAATCAACTGCCTGCAGTTGTTGCATGTGGATAAGCACGTGTGTTTATATGTGTGTGTGTGTGTGTGTGTGTGTGAGAGAGGGAGTGGTCAGAATAAGACAAAAAAGAAGAAAAAAAAGAGAAAGCATTTGTCTGTTTGCAATGTTACCAGTGGTGCTGCTGTATAAGGTCCCACTAATTAACCTCCACGTTGATAATGTGCTTAATTACTTTATATAGTGATTTCGTTTCTTCTTGGAGGTTATTCTCTCTTTCAGATTGAAGAAATAATCTTACATGCCTCAAAGGTGTTGAGCGGAGAATGCGAGGCCCCGGTGAAACGCTGGTCCACGCTGGCATCTGAGGATAGACTTTGTGATTATCACCACATTGACATCAATGGAAAGCGTTTGACACCTGGCCAAGAGAGAGGGCAGCATCAGGCAGCAAGAACTTTGATTAAACGAGAAGGAGGAGGGGAGGAAGAAGACAAGCATAGTCGAGGGGGAAAAACTTCATGTAATTTGGTCTGATCACCACACTGGCCCCGTGTCCTATCAGGCAGAGGACCTCTCATCACCTTTAAATTTCTCTGGGCTCATGAAAAGACCAGACATTGGTTTGATAAAATATGAAAGGAAGAAAAAAAAAAGTACAGCAACATAAAATGTGTGTGGAATGAGCTTCAGAGTCTCTGCCTCTTAGTGGAGTGACTGTGGATCAATTTGCATGTAGTACAATTCTTAGAAACCGAATTTGAGAAGATGCTGAAATCTGAAGCTCAACGCAAACCTGAAACTAAAGGTTTCTTTTCTGGGTTCAATATACTGAACGTGTGCATAAACATAGGAAAAGTAGGAAGAAAGAATGACATCAGCTTGTGTCCAAGCGGGAAACGTAAAGGATGGATTAGTTTTATGAAAGTGTGGTTTATTTATGGAAAATACATTTCAAATTATCACAGCACTCAAACTGTAGCAAATCAGCTCAATACACCTTCAACTCAGTAATGACTGGAGATAGCACACACCTGCATCTTCCTTTCATAAACACACACACACACACACACTCCCCCTATCTGTTTGTTTTGTTTTGGGCAGTGAGGATAACACCTGCCTCCTCCCAGTTAATAGTCTTTTTTTAATTCATGGCTCAAACCCATTTAAAGACAAACTCTTTCACAATTTGCTTAATTTCTGATGTAATTTCCACCCTGTAATTACTGTCCTTCCCCCTCACATTTATCAGGCAATGTACCTGCAATGAAAATACAAGACCTTGACACCACTTTTGCAGAATCAAAATAGTATTTAATTTGATGTCTTTAGCCGTCAAACAACATTGTTCGCAGGACGTAATTAGGACGAATTTATCTTCTTTTTTAATATATATTTTTTTATTTTGGGGATATTGCCAAGACATGTGGGACCTTTATGATAAGAAAAGGGGAAGAAAGCGTTTGAACACGGCTGCCCAGTATCTTACAGTCATTGTGAATGGCTTTCAGTAAAATTAATGGTGTGTGGGAGATTGCAGCGTAGCCGCCGTAAAACAGGATGCAGATGTGGTTACAGGGCATCCAGGTAAGGAAGCAGTCATTTCCTAAACACAATACTGATATGCACATTTATACGCACACACACACACACACACACACTCATGTATGTTGTAAATATAAGAGCCTAAATAGGAATTTGGATCATTGTCCTCG
>JBAMIG010000006.1:22854391-22865944 GCA_037177335.1 Kiunga ballochi | reverse complement strand
TGGTTGTTCGTCTCTGTGTGTTAGCCCTGCGATGGACTGGCGTCCCGTCCAGGGTGTACCCCGCCTCTTGCCCGTTGACTGCTGGGATAGGCTCCCGTTGTCCCGTTGGGACAAAGCGGTAGATAATGGATGGATGGATGGATGGAATCCAGAACATCAGTCCATTTATTTCCATTCATTTTTTTTCTAAAAGTGGAAAACATAAAAACAGGCTTCTTTGTTTTTACTATTATAATTGGGTTCAAATAAGCATAAATTGCAAAGTGAAATAAAAAAAAAACCATGAAAAAAAAACCTTCCTGGGCCCTAAGAGGTTAAATGTGAATGATGCCTGTCATGCCCCGCCCCCCCTCCAGGTAACAGGAAGTTCATCTCTACCCTGTTATTCCATGTTCTTTTTTCATGTTAGCTTCACCTAATAGTTCTGGTTTCATGTTGGCACCGCGACTCAGATAGATGATACCTAATAGACTTCTCCCTTGGTTGTTATGAGTCGCTGTATTGAATAATTGCATCTTCAAAATCTCAGCATTGACCTGCTAATTTGACCCACCTTTCATAATATGTCCATATTCCTATGTAAGTGGTATAATTTGTGCACTGATTTTCATCTGCCTGAAATTTTTCAATTAAAAACAAGCCTACATACCATGATTTGACACTAACAAGTTGATTGTTTTGTGGTTAATCTCTTTCCAACTTGAAATGTTTTTGTTATTCAAGGTTTCAGTAGAGGGAGCACGCTTTTATTTTGTTAGAAAGGCCTTTCAGCAAGACAAAGCTGAACTACATTCTGCATCTAGCTTCTAACAACTCAAAACTTTATATGTTAACGAAGGCAAAATGTGATAAAGTTTATCTGTAACACTTAAGCAGCTGTTATCCTGTAGACCTATCGGATAATAATGGGACAACAATCTTCTAATTGATCAACCTAACAAAGGAAAGATCCCTGCTGGACCAGATAGGGTGATTGTGTTAACGCTGTCAAATGATTTAAAAAAGAGCAATTATGTTTCATGAAATATAATGTCTCACTGTCAGCATATAATATCATTTTTTTGTGAATAAAATATTAGTTTAAAGCAATCTATTCTGATTTTATTTGACATTTTATTGCATTTGATTTGAATGCATCAGGACTAGAACTGTTATGCTTTGCAGTGCTTCTGTGTTTACATGCTGACTACAAAATACATGATAATTTAAGATTTAGCTTCTAAATTTTACTTTTATGTAGGAAGATTTTGTTAAGCTAGTGAATAAACTGTACATGCGTCAATGAAAAAAAACAATCAAACCCTTGTTTTTGTTCTGTCACCTTCCGTCTCTGATCTTCATTTTTATTTTGCTCTGATTGTACAGCTGATTTAATAAAAACAGCAGAATATATAGCCCTGGCTTTGTTTGTTCTGGTAAAAGTGAGACTAACAAGCTATGAGAATGGAGTCATGCTAATGTATTACATGAGGCAATACATGATCCCTGACAAAACTGATGTTTTTTTCTTTTACTTTTCATCTATTTTACATAGAAAAGTTGGTTTTGGCAAAATGAAGGAAAAGGAAAACTTCTCTGATATACCAAAAATTCAGGTGCAGCTGAGGGGGGAATGTCACTATATTTTCAGGCAAAATTAATGAATACAACCTAGTTAGAAAAGTCAGGAGATCACTAAAGCTATTAGAATTCATCCTCTGGACACCATGAATATCTGGACTGCATTACATGGTAATCCATTATATTGTTGAGATATTTCATCCCAAACCAGGACTGAGACGGCCACCCTTACAGCTATCCATAAAAACTGACCAAACTTCTTCATTTTAGTACGAAACTGAAAGACAATGCACTGAGTTAGGAAACGTTAGGAAATACTCCCTTTAGTAGATGTAAATTAAGGAAATTTAAGCACGATAAAAATGAACAAGGTGCAGGTTTGTCAGAAAGCATCAGCTAAGTTACTGAAAAGCACAAACTGATGAAATCTGACACTGAGAATCCAAAGGCTGAATTATCTGTAAGGCAAACTGTGGGGCAAACAGGACTCTGGAAGTACCTTGGAGCTCTTGATGTAGTGAAAAGCGATACAGTATAAAGAAAGCTGAAAGGTTTTTTCCACTTCAGAGGGCACTGCACCATGGCTATCAAAGCTTAATATTTGATTTTAGTTGACCATTTTCCATTAAAAACATGATAGCCGCTGTAAGAGTGACAGACCCAGGCAGAGGGAGCACATACTCACGTATACCCTCCAATGCAAAACCCCCTCATACACACAGGGAGGTACAAACCCTGCTCAGTAGAGTGTGCAGGCTGAACAGTTTCCCTCACTTAACTTGACATTTCCTGCTGCACTGTCTGCGGCGGGTCCCGTGTGTCACATCCGAAGCTCCTGCAGCATGCACTGCTGAACGCTGCAGGTCTTAAATGAGATCCCAATGGGAAAACAGAGCAGAGAGTCAGGTGAGGAGGGTGCACGGAGGGAAGGGGGGGTGAGTGGGGGTATTATCTTAACCACTAATGAACAATTGTATAATTTCTATCAAAAGCAGTCATAAGGCCTGCTCAGTCTTACCGTATCTCCTCTAAATACTGTCATGATAAAGTGACTGTTAAAAGAAGAGCGGGGGGTGGGGGGGTGGTGGGGTGGAGGGGCGTCTTTGGAGCTGTCAAGAGGGGCCAGTGTGGTCAGGAGGAGTGCTAGAAAGGAAAGTCCCGACGCCTTTATCTGCCATTTCCTGCTCCCTTCCTGGTTACATTAATAATCTGTAGGAGCAGAGAATCACGCACGGCCGTGAGAGATAAAACATGAGTGACAAAATATCAACTTCCTGCTACAAAAACTCAAAGCCATTATTAGAATATCAGGCACAGACGCTAATTAATTTCTACTTTAATTACTTCCACTGTTCCTGTAGATTAGATCACAGGTTTGAGATGGGTTATTAAAACAACTAGGGAAATCTGCACTGTAAAAAAAAAAGTTAATTTCTCCAACCCCCATCTCTTAACCTGCTTGTTGAGTGATGCAATTACATCTTTGTGGTGCAGACAAGAGTGCACATGATGATGAGGATAATGATACCTGATCAGTTTGGGTGGAAGCTGGAAGACATTCAGCACACTCATATGAGCGATGATTGTGCTGTTTGATAGTGAGGTCATGGTCATCTCCAGGTTTCCAGCTAAAGAAGTGATAAATAAACAATAAAACTGATTCAAACCAGTTGTATAAAGGGAGGAAAGAAAGAGTAAGCTTGAAGTCAGGTTTTATTTCCTGCCAAAGATAATAAGAAAAACTAATTCTGTAATTAACTACTGTAAATATTCGATAATTTATTTATTGTTATAATGCAAAAACACCCGACTTCAATCATAAAGTGGATTTGTACGCTGTAAAATGTAACTTACAAAACCAAATGCAGTTAATTGCAGATCTCAAATACATATTTCATTACAAACATAATAAAACTGAGTTTTCAGCAATGCTGACTGTTTGACTGGTCCGCATGGGAAAAAAAACATTAGAAGTCAGAGCTATGTTCAACAGAGAAAGCAAGATTATTTCACATTTCATTTAAAGTGCAGAGAAAACGTAAAGGTTTGGAACTAAACAGCTGTGTAGCCATAAGAAAACCATTAGACTATATGAAGAAACAGACTTCAGTTTGCTTTGGTGCATAGAGATGAAAAAAGGGTCAGGTTGTCTGCTGAGTCCTTTCACCCTGTTTCAGAGTGATGGGCTTATCAGAGGCAGATGAAGTGATGCAGCCATCATGCCTTGTTGCTGTACAAGCTTCTGTGATGTGGGGTATAGCTACTGGTCCGGTCCAGGTTCATGTCCAAAGAATGGAGGTCAGCTGATGTGTGAATATATGAGCAGGTAATCCCGTTCCCCTGATGGTACAGCCTTATTCCAAGGTGACAATACTGGGATTCATCATGCTGAAATGATGAAAGAGTGGTTCAGGATGAACCTATATCATCGTTTCACACATAGATCAGTCACCACTGAGTCCAGACCTGAACCTCAATGAGGATTTTTAAGTTATGCTGTGAAGGCTTTGCGGAGCGCTCACACTCTCCCGTCATCAATCCAAGATCTTGGTGGATTATTAATGCAACAGTTGCAGGAAATTAATCTTGTGAAACAGCAGAACATTGTTAAAACAATATCACAGTATGATGCTGTAATCAGAGCTAAATGGGGTCTACCAAAATATTAGACTATGTGCCCCTTTTTATTTTTTGACAGGCAGTGTTTATTGTGTAGTTTTAGATAAATAGATAGTCTTCATTTGCCAACAATAATGACAATAATCAGAGACTTTATTTTTTTTGCATTTGTCAGAAATGACCTGCTGGACACTTCTTTTTTAGGAGCTTCTAATCATGTTTGATCATCATGTTTTGTAAAGTGTGCCCAATACTGTCTATTATTCAGGCAGCTTTACGCACCTCTCAGTAAAAAAAGGCTTCTTTTTTATTAATTTCTGCATGTATTTATGCTTTTCATATAAACAATGTCATATATAATATATATATATATATATAATTAAAAAACTTTCAAATTATTGTAACATATCTGTAATTAATCTTAATAAAAACATATGTGGTGTAAAAATACAATTTGAGTCTATAGATAAAAAAAAACTGTACCATTGAGTCCCTGTAGGAAATACATTTCAGGGAAAAAGTTTTTTACTGTGTCATAACACAGTTTACGATGGTTTTGAATTTAGCTTTGATGTGTTAAATTAATAACACAATGTTAAAATGCAGTGTGGAAACAGTGTCCAAAGCATGCCAATCCAAAGCCTTTCTTTTGAAAGGTATAGTTTTTTTCATCAATATCAGGACAACAGAAGTTAAAAAATGTGGACAACTTGCCATCTCCAGAAGTTCATGTAACAGGTTAATTCTAGCTCAGTCATAAGCAAGGCAAGCTGTGAAATTAATGAGGTGGAAAAAGTAGCATTTCCACGTTCATGTTGGGGTTTGGAAGTTGAAAACAACATAAAACTGCTGGTTACTTGAGTAAATGTAGGTTGTTAGCGTTGCCCCTCTGGTCCTTTAAGCCTTTTGTTTTTCTCTTTCAGAACCAATTAAAGAACAGTGAACATGCAGCCAGTAAGACGTTTCGTGTTGCCTCTGTTACCTTGAATACTGAAAGAAGAATGAGCGCTATATATTCATGTGTCTCAATGCTAATGGATACATTCAGCGATATTAACGTGTGATGTATTCACAAAGGTGCTAACACCCAGCAGCGCTACTTTATGGCTCGACAAATAATGGTTTGATAAGTCCTTGATTTCTGGAGGTTCTTTCACCAACATGCTAAATCCATGCTTCTCAGTTCAGCCTTGCTTTAAGATGACTCTGTATCTGTTCATTTCCATGCACACTTTTCTTTATAAATCAAAGAAATCATACTTTTGCAACCAATATGCACATATTCTGCAGCAAATAGGGATATTATATGGAGCAGTCAGACTATTTACTGTGGGATTATAGGCTGAAAAAATGCATTGCACATATTCCATTTCAAATTAATCACCCAGCCTGTTTCTGCTATATCTTTTTTTAGATAGTCTAATTAATTTACTTCATCTATAAATAAATATTTAGTGCAGTATGCAGGCCAGAATGGGTTTGTTGCATCAAGTCTTCATTATACAGTGGTGTAAAAGGGGTGTGCAGGAACAGCTAATCTTCAAATCCCTGCTCACAATAAACAGAGTGACAGAAAGGAAGGTTGTGTGAGATAAATCACCAGTAATGAAACTGGATACCAAAAGGAAAAGAGAGTATGTAATGAAGAGGGAGCAGAGGGGAATGTTTAAAATAAGTTCAAGAACAAAGATAAAACCCAAGGATGATGCTATCTGCAGGATTGAAGAAATCATTTCAGTACCAGAATGGTCACAATCACTTAATCAGCCTGACTCCACCCCGCACTGTCCTTGTCTTCCATCATTTGCTATTTCCCCTGCACCAAACAGTCAATTTTCACTCTGTGTGCGCGTGTGGGCAGCATCTGAGTAAAAGGGTTACAGAGAGCATTGATGGCTATGTCATAGAGGAGGGTGGCCTTGCATTACTAAAGAACAGCGATTCAGTTTGTACTCCTCACAAGTTTTCACTGAAAAGATGACCCATGTGGAACATGAAACAAGGCAGGCTGAGAGGAAGGCTTTTCTGAAGGTTTGGAAAGGGTGACAACTGAAAATCCAAAGCTCAAAGTAACATAATACACCAATATAAAATCCTTTGCAATATAAACTAACATGGAAATAAACCTGTACAATGTTGCTCACATATATTTTTATATAGAAGCCTGTCATGGAAAGTAGATGTATAATCAGTACTTTTAAGATATTTCTTCTTTTCAATTCAATTCAATTCAACTTTACTTATATAATGCATGACAGTATCATCTCAGGGCGCTTCACATATTCAGCCAATTCATCAAATAGCCTAAATAAGATCAGATCAAATCTTGACTTCGATCCAATCCCCAGCCTGAGGAAGCATTAGGTGACAGTGGGAAGGAAAACTCCCTTTTAACAGGAAGACAGAACCTACGGCAGAACCCGGCTCAGGGAGAGCAGCCAACCGCATCGACTGACTGGTGTGGAGAGAACAGGAATGACAGAATAACAAAACAACAACATTAACACTGCAGCTTTTATTCAACAAGACCTGCAGAAAGAGCAGAAATAGGTTAATGATGTCATATATCAATTCAAGGAAGATAAGCAGAGTGTGAAAAGCTCAGTGCATTATGGGACGTCCCCATGACTGCATAACTAACATATGGCTAAACCTTAACTGTAAGATTTGTTAAAAAGGATGGTCTTGAGTTTAATTTTAAAGGTAGGGAGGGTGTCTGCCTCCCAGATCCACAATGGGAACACTGGGAGCTGGTTCCATAAGAGAGGAGCCTGATAGCTGTAGGCTCTCCCTCCCATCGTTTTCATATAGACTCTGGGAACCACAAGTAGACCAGCAGTGTGAGAGCAAAGTGCTCTGTGTGGAACATATGGACCTATGAGGTCTTTCATATATAATGAAGTTTGGTCATGAAGCGCTTTATATGTGAGGAGAAGAATTTTAAACTCTATCCTAAATTTAACAGGAAGCCAATGAAGACATGCTATAAATGGAAAGATATGATCTCTGCTGCTAGTTCTCATTAGAACATTTTGGATCAGCTGGAGACTTTTAGGGCATATATGGGACAGAACATAAATAAGGAATAGTCTTTATAACAATTTATCTTCAGATTTTCACAAAGTATCACAATATTTGTGATGGAAAGAACATTTCTCTTTAAATTAATAGAGCATTTCATTCAATCTTTACAAGGTTGTTTTGATATTCTTATGGAAATAAACAAACATCTTCACCTGTGTAAAATATATCACAGAAAGAACGAACATAATCTACAAGCATGACATGATCAGAAATACCAGGCTGTGCTATAATTCAGGATTCTGACCTGATGGTGTCACAGCAATGCTAGCAAAACAGCTACGCTACTTTGCAAAGGCTCCTTCCTTTCTTTTTGCTGTGATCAACCGCTGTCCTGTTCAGCATTATCTCCCCGACAAGCTTATTTGTGAAAGCTGCTGAAACTCCACTCAAATCCTTTAGATCCTGATCCCTATAGGGGGCCAGACCGCTGGCAAAACTGAGATCCACAGACAATGACTGCTCCGAAACTCTGCGTGATTTGCATGAACACATAGCTGCAAACACCATAACACCATCTCTGTGCTCATTTGCGGGGCCTTTAGCTGTCCGTGGGCTTGTGATTAGCAGTGCTTTGGTTTTATGGCAGCTCACCAGTTGTAAAAGTCGGCGCGGACAGTGGCCCCCCCTCTGAGAGCAGCTGGTAACTTGGCCTCTTATGTGCCGACCTCACATGTACCAGGCAAAGCCCAACCATGGCGGTGGGAACCAGTCTCCAGTAATGCTGCTCAACAAGCATCCTGAAAGATAATGGCACCACAGGCTGTTAAACACTGAAAGAAATGTGGAAATATTGTCAGGAGACATGTTAAAACATCTGTATTCACCAGTGTTTGTTTTTAATTTGCAGGCTTTAAAATGTCACACCAGAAGAGTCTTTGTCTCTGGAGAAAGTGGGAACTTCCTCCCTGGTATATGATCATTTTGGGTTTCATTCCACTTAAATTCACCCAGACTTTTTGTCAGGCAATCAATTTTATCAATAAACACATAAGACAGGGAGAATTTCTGATTGTGGGTTGATATGTTGCATCAGATCCCAGTAGGTCATTAAGGTCGTTCCTTAATAAACATTCCTCAAACAAGTGTGTGAAACCAAACTGTATCAACTTGGAGAAGTTCAGCTAACATAAACCAAACACTGATAAGTGGGTAAATTGCTCTCAATGAAACTGACGGGAACTTTAGAAAAATTTAGGATAATGACTCATTATGTTTGCACAATAAAGCTTTATTAGGTGCGACAAGAACCCCTTTAGGGTCATTTTAATAGTGTTTTTCATTTAAAGCTTGAGGAGAAAGAGCAAATAATCAACATAAAAAGAACTTTCAAATTTTTATTTTTTCCAATTAGGCCTTTAATACTTTTAATTTTATTACTTGCAGTCATGATAAAGATTCACTTTTAACCACACATATACATGCAAGGCACATTTATATTCCTGCACATGAAGGGGTTTTTAATTTATGATTGAAGTTACATAGATCAGTCTGTTCACTTCACAAACTTTATAAAAAGAAATAACACACACACAAAAATATCATTAAAAGTGCAGAAAAGACTCTGCTTTCCTGTGTTTGAATGTAAATAAGTCTGTGTTGCTAAATAAGTGTAGAAAAGCACTGCAGCTTGCAGTGAGCAAAACAGAGACAAAGGAATTTACAAGCTGGACCAACAGTTAATGTCTTCATGCTGCGCTGGCCAGAAAAGAGTCAAAAGATAGTTGATAGTAGCTTCAGGGTATCATAACCTGCTTTGCACTGGAACACAAGTCATTGTGGAAGAACTAGGACATTATTCCAGTGGATCTTTGTAATTTAATGTATTATTTAGAAAATGTGCAGAAATGTTGCAAACCTGACATTGCATGTCATTTTTACACATATTGGTCACCATGTGCACAGCATGTCTTTTTTCACATTTGCACTGATAAAGTTGATGTAAACTGTTTCACATGAACTTTGAGATTCATTATATTGTAGTACACAATGTGTGGCATCAGGGCTGCAAATTTCCTGATGTGCTGCTCGGACAAAGAGGTTTCTTATATTCTGAATGTTTCTTGATAGACTTTCACAGCTGGGTCTGCATAGTGGAATGTCTCCCCTCCTCTATTTAAACAAAGCCTGAGATAAGATTTAAGGAGAATCCTTAAGGTGATCCAGCTGCCCTCCTCCAAGCGGCAGAAGGCACCGAGTCATAATAAAGACTGAAAAAGAAAGACTCAGAGACTCACCTCTGGAGGCAAGGCTGCAGATTAACACTATCCCTCTTTTCCTGTGGTTTATTCCTTTTAAAAAATGTCTGAATAGCAACTTCTTTTACGATTTATCTCAAGTTTGTCTCATTTCTTGTGTGGATTTATGCATTCTGCATCCACTCCTTACAGCATCCTGATTATTCTGTTTGAATTTTCTCAATTATTTGTCATCTCTCTCTCTTCCACTCAACACGGGCGGGCACTGCATCTTTTAATTGCATACAAAACTAAACCTAAAAAAATAACAACTGTTAACCATCCAGTTATATAAATAAAATGCTGAGCATAAATGTATTTATTTGCATGATTACATTACATCAAAAGAATATTTAACATTTTGACACATCGAGCTGTAATTAATGCAAAACATGTTTGCAGGAACAACATATTTTAGTAAAAAAAATATATTAAATCATCACACAGTCACATGCTGCATGTAGCTGAGGATAATCCAGAGAGAGGAAGAGACAGAGAGGGTGAGAGAGGGAGGAAATAATTAGCAGAGAGAAGCGATTGCACTAATGAGAGGAGAATTTGACTAGGATACTTTACTTGACCCCCAGTGTTCCTTGGCCGTCCAAGAAAAAAAAAAGGCTGATTTATAATTATACTCTGCAATGCACCATGAAATTGTTATTGTGGAATACCTTTTTGAAAATGTTATCAAACAATTACTTTAATTTTTTCCCCCTGGAAACTGTTGCACATGTACCTAAAATGAGATGGTGGTGCAGAGTCTCCTGCCTGTCATCCACTGCTGTTCATGCAGATGAGCTCTTTTTTTCTTCTTCATCTTCCTCCCCTTCCCCAGAGTCTCTGTTCCGAGGGATGCTGGGGCAAATAAAATAATACTCTGATAAAACTGAAATATTTTATGACAGAATGATAATCATTGCAAGCATACATGCCACTGATATGGGGCTGTTTCTGCTGGGGGAGGAGAGGAAATAATCCTTTTTGTGGGCTTTAAAAAAATGAATCTCAGTTGAATCACATCAGAGGAAAGAAACTCAAAGACAGTTCCAAGATGAGCCAACTCCAGGAGAAAATGACCTCCTCGTTTTGGTGATAAAGTTCTAGCCAAAATATGATATCAGCCTGCGACGTGACTCATTAGAAATGTGTGTATGGCGTGGAGGCAGCTCTCCCTATCTGCCAGTGCCTGGCTTGCTGACTGATAAGAGGCAAATGCAAATGTCCTGATAAGAACTGAATGCAAATATTTATGATATGATATTCCCTAGGAATTATATGTGGATAAAACAAAGTGTATTATTTCCCTGTAATTCTTTCAGGTTTGCCAAAATGTCCTTTTTTTCTTTTTTGCTTTCAGAATTTGCATTTCTTCAAAATTGATTGGGCCTGTGTATTATGTTAAGCTATTTGTTTGCTGAGGATGGTAATTAGTTACTGTAATTACTGAGATGACAGTTGCTAAATTGTTTTTAAAGCATTACAGTGTGTCTGTGCCAGAAGATTGCAGTACTTATTTTAGGATTTAAGCATTTGCTGGAAACACTCCCACTCTAAGGCCAAAGTGGGAATTTTTTGAACTACAAAGCGGCCATTTTCTGAGCAAAGACAGTTTTGAAAATGTCTGTTAATTTGCACTAATTGCTGGTTTGACTGTGTTGTGCAGTTTCGTCTCCGATCGGGGACTTGTCACTGATAGGATGTCTTTTGGGGGGATCAAAATGGACTTGAAATAGTTTAAATACATGTGTTTGTTGGCTTTGTACTCTCATTTAAGTCAGACTTTTAATGTTCTCGTTCACCCAAGAAACAAATTGCTGTTGAAGCCACATTTGTAATTATGGTTCCCAGTGTAGCCTATACTGGCTTTCAAGTGCAGTAAACATTAATTAGCTTGGACACAGACAGTTGGGTGTTTTAGAGGATGTTTCATGTACAACATAAACAACAAATGTCTAAATCACATGGATCAGGGCTGCAAGAACGGCATGTTCATATTTACATTGCAGAAATACAAACAAGCATATGTAGAACAAATTCAATAAAAATCTACTACATA